>PVKN010031495.1:0-12485 GCA_004027915.1 Capromys pilorides | reverse complement strand
ATTTTAACAATATTGGTTTTACCTATCCAGGCGCAAGAGATGTTTTTCCATTTTCTGATGACACTGAATCTCATTTTTTCATAATATTATGGCTTTTATTGTAGAGATCTTTTGCTTCTTTTGTTAGGTTAATTCCTAAGTATTCACCTTTTCTTGATGCCATTATGAACTGTAAGAGTTTCCTAATTTCTTTCTGAGTGGGTCCATTCTTGGCATATAGAAATGGTATTGATTTATGTGTTTCTACCCTCCTCTACTACTGAATTTGGTTATTAATTCTCGGAATCTTTGCTGGAATATATTTGAGTCTTCTGAATAAAGGATTACATCATCTGCACACAATGGTAATTTAACTGCTTATTTTTTAATATATATCTGTTCTGATTTGTGTATAAGCATCCCCGCAAAGCTTCATGCAGTTGTGGGGTAGCTTCTGGAGTTTGTGATTGATTATTGTGGGTGTGGATGCTGTACCTGCCCAGGGTATGGTAATTTGCATTACAATCTAAGGGGGGAATGAGTTGCTAGCTAGCTGCTTGAGATGCTGCCACTTCCTTTTGCTCTCTTGCTCCTTACCACTGCCATAAAAGGTTTCTCTCTGCCATGTGCCACTCAGCCTTGGAGCCAGCTGAGTATGGACTGAAACCTCCACTGACTGTGAGCTAAATAAACCTTTCCTTCCTTCAATTTGGATGTTGAGTATTTGTCCCAACAATGAGAAGAGTAACTTACACAGCATCTCTTTCATTCTCTTACCCTATTACTCTAGCTAATGGTTAGAGAACTATATTGAACAGAAATGGTCATAGCAAAAAAAAAAAACAACAACAACAACAACAAAACCTTTGTTTTGTTCTTGATTTTAGAAGAAAAAAATTCAGCTTGTCCCCATTTAATATGATGTTGGCAATAAGTTTGTCATAAATGGCTTTTGTCAGATTGAGACAAAATCCTCGTATATCTAGTTTTTCAAGGTTTTTATCATGGATGGTTGTTAGATTTTGTCAAAGGCTTTTTCTACATCTATTGAGATGATCATGATTATTGTGCTCACTTCTGTATGTGTGATGTGTTTCATTTATTGATTTATGTATGCTGAGCCATTCTTGCATCTCTGGATGAAGCCCATTTGATTATGATGTGTGATCTTTTTAGCGATTTGCTGCATTCTATTTGCCAGAATATTATTGAAGACTGTTGTATCTATGTTCATTAAAGAGACTGGCTTGTAGCTTTCTTTTTTTTTAATTAAGTCCTCGTGTGGTCTTGAAATTAGGGTAATGTTAGCCTCCAGGAATGACTTTGGGAGTACTTCTTCCCTTTCAATTTTCTTAAGAGACTGAGGAGTATTTGTATCATAATATCCTCTCTGAAGTTTTTGTAGAATACTTTGGCAAGCAGGTAGGCTGGGAAAGGGAAGTACATCTCTCTGAAGAACTGCAGAGCCACAGAGCCAGCAGTGTGAAGGCAAGAGTAAAAGGAATCAGTGAGGGGATGGGGCTGGAATTGGGACTGCAGGTCACTCTGGCATTGGAGGTTGTCCATCCCAGATGGTAAGCGTGAGGTCTGGGAGCAGTGACAATTCAGGTTGAGTTACATCCTGGAAGCCCCTGATAATCAACAGAGCCTTCCCTAACTACAACAGTTGAGCCTGTAGGCTTGTATCAGGGCCAGCCAGGACTAGGGAATGAGGCACACCTTGATCCTGGGGACAGATAAAAGCCAAATAGGCCTTAGTCCTGAGCAGGCACCCAACCAAAGTCCAGGTGAAAACTTGGCTTCCCTGCGAGTCTAGGACTGAGAACATGGTCTCCAGAGGTCACACTGGATAGCAGTAGCCAAGTGGCCTGACCATGGGCAAAGACAGCCAGGCAGCAGGAGGAGGGGAGAGAAGTTGGGAGGGAGGACAAAACGGAAGACTGGTCTATCACCTTCCTAGTGATCCCTCAACAGAGCTGAGTATGACTGGCTCCCTCCCTGGGCTCAGTAAGTGGTTGGAAGAACCAGATGTCTGTCAAAGTGAAGTTTGATTGAAGGATGCTAAGGGGACTCTACAGCATGCAGATGGAGCATCTGTCCTCATCACTTAGATTCTTGCTTTCTTGCTATTAGGGTAGTCTCACCAAACAAAGTCCACTCACCTAAGATAGATAGATATATAGATATAGATATAGATACAGATATAGATATATAGATATACAGATATCTCAGGATCTACAGGGTTTACAGGGTCTCACTACATAGACTGGACTTGTAGTGATTCTCCTGTTTTCAGCTTCTCAAGCGCTGGAATTACAGGTGCATGCTACCATGCTCAGTCTCAGTCACAGTCTCAGCACACCCCAGGAACAGGGTTGGCACAGTATGCTAGCGATCAAACCCCAGCACTGTGCTTGGCCTAAGCAGGCACTTTAGTTCACTAAGCCATCTGGCTCACCCTTGCCTAAGGGATATTAATGCCTCTGTTTTCTTGTGGTCTCTAGGTCAGGACCTGGATTCTCACTGTGGGCTATACAACTGCATTTGGAGCTATGTTTGCAAAGACATGGAGAGTCCACGCCATCTTTAAAAATGTGAAAATGAAGAAGAAGGTAATTATCCTCCCTCTGATTCAGTGTATTGACACTGCCTACTCTGTAGTTACTTAGCACATAAACATTAGGCACCTACTATGTGCATGCATTGAGCTATTTGCTGGGGATCCGGGTGAAGTACAATTTCTACCTCCTCATGTCTCGGCTTCATGGGGAAGTCAGACAGAGCATTTGAAACATTTGAAGAAAGGGTTTGACAAGGATATTCAGGATATTCACAAAGGCTCTCAGGGAGGGCTTCACCTAAGATGTGCCATGTGTTGTGGAGCCTGGAGGGTGAGTGGGTGTTGATCAGGCAAAGAGGATGGGAATTCTGCAAACCTTGTGTGTATCATCCTGAGGACAGGAGGGGTCAAGGGGGCTGAGAAGTTCAGTATGGCTGAGGGCCTGGATTTCACAGGAACTTGGTGCAAGAACAGGCTGGAGGGAAGGTAGGAGCCACATTAGGTAAGCGAAATTGAACTTACAGGCAGTGGGGAGCCCTATAAGAGGAGAGTGAAACAAAGGTGGGATCTAACTTAGTGATTCTTTCAGAAGATAGAAGCTCAGCCTTCATGCAAGTGGAAAATATCTACCATCTTTGTAGATGAGTATATCCATGATGTTGACTAAGCATGACTATTAGGATACAGAAGCACAGAACTTTATCTTAAATTCTTGCAGTACTCCTAGTTCTTTCCCTGCTCCTAGATAAAAGTAGAGCAAACCTCAGGACCTAGAAGGCCCTGTGGTCTGTAAGTGCCCCCACTCCAATATCCAAAACTTCCCACCGTGTACTCTGACCTCATCCACATCAGACCTGTGGCAGCCCTCACCAACATCAGGTGCTTAGAGGTGAGGACAGAAGTGGAAGCCACTACAGCACCGCTAGCCTGCCGTCCTCAAGCTTGTGACTGTGAAGGGTACATAGGAGTTTCCAGGGCACCAACTGGGGACTGCAGGTCAAGGAGCATTGTGTGGCCTGTCCAAGCTTTGGGGGAGGCCATGTTACCCTGGGATGGGGAGCCTCAGTACGTTCAGGGATGGGGGACACACAGCAGATAGTCCAGGGGGACCATACAGCATTCAAGGGCAGGAGAGAAAACTCCAATAATGGGGACCCACAAAGTACACATAGGAGTCTAAAAGGTCCATTAAGTTCCTACCCTGACCTGCAAACCTGACACTAAGCTGGCAAGTAAGGTTTGTTCTGTCCCTGCCACCACTTAAAGGTCCAACTCTAGGGAGCTCAGACACCACAGAGAATAGATGGTTGGGGGAAATCTCGTGGTGGCCAAAGAGGGAAGAAGCCCATTGTTTTCAGGAATTCACATTTTGTCCTCTGTTCTGAGATCCCTGGCAGACAGTCCCAAGCAGTGGGACTATCAGGCAAAGTAGGCCTACTCTGCCACTGACCTGCCATGTGATCTCAGACACATTGCTTCATCTTTCGTGCCTCTGTTTCCTCACTTGTAGAAAGGGAACATATCAATAGAGCTGCCTCCTGAGCTGATTCTGTGCCTCCTGCCTGGTGCGAAGGGCACTAAGCTGAGGCCCACTACTCCCCTCCTATTGCTTGGACTTCTGGGGCAGCTACAGCCCCCTTGTCCTCCCCAGGTGAGGCTTTCTCTGTCCCCATGCTATGACCAGGCCTGCTCAGGAAGACTATAGGCTGTACTTAGAGAGAAACCTGGACCAGGCACGCAGCCTTGTGTTCCTCACTGCCCTCAGCACCAGCAATGCTCACAGGAAGTGGAACAGCAGCCTGATGGCCCTGCTCTCCACCCTGTCCACACATGGGAATACCAGGAAGTAGCCCAGCCCAGACCAGTTGAGCCCCAATCTCTACAGCACTAGAGCTGTAGCTGGACATCATTAATTTTTAGACTTTCTCAGTTGATATTGCCGACCCTGGTATCATCCAGAGACTGGTTTCATACCTTCCTCCACAACAAAATCCAGTGCTGTTTAAGTCCCATACATAAAATGATGTAGCTTTTGCATAGAATCTACACATACATACCCTCCCATATATTTTACCTCATCTCTAAGTTATTAACAACACCTAATGCAATGTAAATGCTATGTAAATAGTTGTAGTATCATATTGTTGTATTGGTTAGGGAATAATTATAAGAAAAACAGTACATGTTTAGGACAAATGCAGCCATTGTTGGTCTAACTGCATAGCAAACCACCTGTAGTTGGTTAAATCGAAGATACAGTGAGGTGAGAAGGAAAGGACTACTATACCAATGCAACACCTGTGTTGAGGACCCTCTGCCTAGACCAAGGCTGCTCAGAATGTGGGCTGGCGGGCGTGAGAAGAGGGCTTTTTAGAAATGCAGTGTTGGGGCCCACGCTGGCCCTAATCACCAGAATCCGGAGATGGAGCCCAGGAACCCATCTTCCTGGCAGCATTCCTGTGAACATTACTGAGACCAGCCAAGGCATGAGAGGCATGAGCTGGCCTGTTCTGCAGCTCTGCATAGAGACATGCTCTGCCACTTGTGACAGCTCCATCCCGATTTGGAAGAATCACAGCATTGATTCCTTTGTGTTAGTATGTGATGCATCCAAGTTCCCACCTGTAATAAAAAACTGGCCTTTATGTTCCACTACTCATACGATTACTGAGCAAGAACGCCCCATTGGCTGGTAACAGCCAACAGAGCACATCAGGAGGGAATCTCAGGAGTTCAGTGTCTGTGGTCCTGGGCGAGAGTGGTGGGACATGGTCTCCAGAGACCAGGGCTCCTCTCCCTTCCTCTTGCACCACCTGAGCCCTGTAAACATGCTTCTGCCCTGAGGGGCTGTGCTAAGGTGGGCGCAGGGCCCTAGGATGGGGCTTTGCTGACAAACAAGAACACACACACACACACACACACACACACACACTTCCTCTTTGGTTTAACTTTTTAAAAATTGTCTGTTTTATTACTTTATTTTCTCCCTGTATTCTTTGTTATTTGTTTAATACTTCTTTTTATGATTTTTTTTTTTTGCTGATGATATCAGGTTACAATGAGGAATAAAATGTGGGGGCCCTGAGAGATATGTGGTCAGACTGAAGGTGAAAGGTAGGGACATCAGAGGACAGTAATTATATCACAGAGATTCAGGGGCCCACTGTGATGGTGAGGTGGGCATCAGAACCAGCGAGGAAAATGAAGTCAAAGATAGTGAGAGTGACTCCAGAGACAGAAAGGATGGCGAGCAGTAAGCCTCATGCAGAGAAACAGACAGCCTCCCCCCACTCCACCTGGCCTCAGAGGATGCTGACATCAGGCGGCTCCAGTCACACAAGGTCACTTTCATCTCGGTTCAATACGCACCACTGAACTGATCATTTAAAAGCAGTTAAAATGGTATATTGTATGTTATATGTATTTTACTGCAACTCAACAAACCAATAAACTCAACTAATAATGAAGGACAAGTTTGGTTATATAAAAAGCTAGAAGCTATGGATGTAGCTGCATTTGGACTGTAGCTGCCTCAGCCTTTGCAAAACAATCTGGCCCCTGACTACATGCTTGATGACCCCATATAAAGTATCCATTTCCCTTTACTGCCCTCCTCTAGGCTGCCCTTGGAAGAACTAAAGGCCGCTCATGACCCATTTCTGCTCCCCAGCCTGGCGACCACTTTCTGCTGTCTGTCTCTGAATTTGACTCCTTTGGGAACCTCACATAAATGCAGCTGCAGTGTCCCTCCTGTGCGACTGACTTGTTCTATTAGATTCCTTTTAGAGAAGTCTGAACATTTTTTAGTAGACTTATTAATTTTTTGCTGATAAATGTATTAGCATTACATAAATTTATATGTGTGATCCTATATTTTTATTACGCTATCTTTTCCCTTTCTCATTAGTCTCTACCCTCTTCGCCCACAATGGCAAGCCCTCCCCAACCACATAGACAGAAGTGTCACCCCATATGGCCACATTTTAAAAAACATTAGACGAAAGAAGCCTATTAAAGAAAATATTGACTCATGGTGAGCTAATGCTCCCCAAACTCAACATTACTATTTTTTCTACAGACCAATCATAAAATCTTAAATGAGAAGCTTATTGCAGTCTCTATTCTGCCTCTCACTAGGACCAAATTGAAGCATTGAGATGAAATAGTAACACAGCAATGAGACCTTCTGTTCTGGAGCAGATGTTTTTGAGGACACATAGGACTTGGTACTGATGTGGACAGTGACCCAGGATGTCATCTGGGTTGAGCCTAAGGAAAGACCAGAGGAGGGTGTCCCCTGCCACCTCAAGCATCAGCTGTCTGAGTAACAGCAGGAGGGCAGGGCGCTGTGTGATATACCGCGGGGCACCATCCATGCTCCAGGCGCAGCGAGCTGCCCCTAAAAGGCCAGCCTGCACCACTCAAATATCTGAAGTTCTTTAAAGAACTAAAGAAAGGCACTTTTTTCTAAACAAGAGGTCAGTCAAGTTTCTTCTGTAAAGAGCCAGGTAAATACATGACATTTTTCAAGATCTAGTGTCTCTTTTCTAGCTACTTGGCTCTGCTTCATACAATGGCAATGTCTGCGGACAAATATGCAAATGCCTGGGTGTGGCTGTGTTCCCATAAATCTTTATTTACAAAATAGTGAGCAAAATCTGTAGTTTGTTCATCTCTGCTCTCAATAACAATGGGAGGTGACATTTAGAAATGCCATGTCTGTCATTTAGCTGGCTTCTTCTGAAGTTGTTGGCTCTGGTTAGCTTAGGTGATTTATAGGATAGTTCCCATTTTATAGGTGAGGAAACTGACTCAGGAGAGTCAGAGGATTTGCCTAACATCACACAATTTGTTAGTTTACATCAAACTCAGGACTCCAGAGACTAGGTGTGGTGGCTCGCCTGTAATCCCAGCTCTTGCCAAGCTGTAAACTGGTGGATCACTATGAGTACAATCTAGTAGTGAGACCCTGAACACCCTGTAGATCCTTCCCCAAAATACAAAAAAAAAAAAAAAAAGAAAGAAAGAAAAGAAAAGAATTGACTGCAGAATCAGGTGTTTGATCATTTTGTGTGCCTTTGCTCCCATCTCTAATGACACAGAGTGCAGCACTAAGAGCCACCCAGTGCAGGACAGGCCTGCATGTCATGACATGAATGAACACTGACATAACCCAGGGAGGAGTTGGGGTAACCTGAAAAAGAAGGAAAGAAATGGTAAAGCTGTACTGAGACTTGTGGCATGGCCCTTGCCTGATGCAAGATTTGGCTCAGATCAATACTGTCAGGATCATGTTGCTTTTCCTCTCCCTCCTTCACTCTTAAGCTTTATATTTGTTTTACGTCATCTCTCCTTGATGCTATGTTTTGCATATGCATAGATATGTTTGTTTATTCATTATTAGTCTTCCCCATTACAATTCATACTCCATAAAGACAGTGATTATGTTTTGTCCATTTCTGTATTCATCGTGTCTAGAACAGAAACTGGCTCCATTCAGGTGCTTAATAAATGTATCTGCAGTGAGTAAATAAAATGTGATTCATAACTACTTAGCTGAAGTCCACTTAGTCACAAACACTAGTCAAGTGCCAGATTTTGGAAATGGAGTCAAAAGAAAATTAGATGTGTTCTTTTTTCTATTCTGAATACT
Source organism: Capromys pilorides (assembly GCA_004027915.1). NCBI lineage: Eukaryota > Metazoa > Chordata > Mammalia > Rodentia > Capromyidae > Capromys > Capromys pilorides. Next base: position 4,293 of record PVKN010031495.1, on the reverse strand, counting down.
TCCCCTCTGTGGATCCTTCTATAGATCAGGGGTATCTCCAGGACAGCTGAGGTACAATATCACACTTGCCTCTTGGTGTCACTGTCCTACACATTAAACAGAATCACTAAGAGTCAAAACCCAAGTGTAGTAGCTACCATTTATTGAGCATTTTCTCTGCGTCAAACCATGTACTACTTTTTTTAAAATGTATTTAGTACAGGGTCTACAAGGTCTTATTTCACTGATCGGACTGGTCCTCCTGTTTTTAGCCTCCCAGGTGCTGGGATTGCAGGTGTGTGCCACCACACTTATTCCCCAGGGGTGGAGCTGACACAGCATGCTGGAGATGGAACCCTGGATACACTGCTGAGCTATCTGGCTGGCCCTAGATTCTTTTAATAAAGTATCTCATTTTACTCTAATGTCAACTGTGCAACTTGGAGATTAATGACCCCACTTTATCAGGGAGGAAGCTGAGGCTAAGCAAATTAAGATCACCTAAGATCACATTTGGCCAACAAATGGGATTAGAATGAAGACTCTCAACTCCAAACCCTGTGTTCTTTCTTTTATACTATACTTACAGAATAACCCCCACCTCTACCTAGTCATAATATAAAACAGAAATGCAGAATGAGGAAGAGAGGAAATGATTTGCCTGTGACCATACAAGTAACATAAAATGGAGCCAGGGTTCTAACCCAGGTCCACATAATTCTAAGTCTTTCTGAATTCCTCTGCCTCATGCTACTTCAAACTTCGTACCTCATCACATACACGGGGCAAATCCTGGTGATGATCTTCTAAGGTTGGCTGCGTCCCATTCAGGGCACTCCCAGGTTCATGAACAAAGAGATATGCTGACTCTTGAAGCTTGGATAAGAGTGCATTGGCAGAAGGTGAGGAAAACCTTCAGGGTTGGGCACAGCATAGACAGATGCTTGGGGGTTCACACAGCCCTGGGTCCAGCATCAAGCACAGAGACCTCTTCAAGCCTGTCTTTGGAATCCAAAATTTCTTGGACATTGCTTTCTTTCCCTCTGCTTATGAAGGCCTTTGGAGAGTTTTCTGGCTCCCTAGAGGGACAAGGGTTAAACAAGGTTTCAACAAAGCATCACTGGTTTTCTGGATCTTTCTTGGGGATTCAAATATAGATCTTTGTCAGTGCCCTCTGTCCAGGTAAAGTGGTTTTGGTGGATTTGATCTTTTGAATAGTAACACAACAACATTTTCTTTTCTGTTTTCTTCATATCCAGCACAGAGAGTCTTTTGAGCTTTGGTTTCTCCCTTTAAAATGGCCTTTCTGGGACCAGTGAAATAGCTCAGTAGAATCAATGCTTGCCTGGCAAGTGTAAGGACCTGAGTTCAACCCTTGCTCCTGCAAAAAAAAAAAATTAGGGGCCAGGGAGATAGCTCAGGGGCACAGTGCCTGCCTGGCAAGTGCAAGGTCCTGAGTTTGATCCCCGGTTCTGGAAAAAATAAATAAATAAATAAATAGCCTTTCCTGGGACCAGTAAGATGGCTCAGCGGTCTAAAGCACCTGCTTAGGAAAGATTAGGCAACTGCAAGGACTACGGTTTGATCCTTGGCACCCCCAGGGCAGGATGAGCTGGCCATAATATAAAAATAAATAAAAAGCCATGAAAAGCCAGACTGGGTGATAATTTTTATGCTTTTCTTTCAGTTTTATTTTTCCATGAGTCTTTTCCAGAACAACTTGATCACACTCACTTTTATCTGTGTGCTAGCTGGAGGTGAGGGGACATCAGTGAGTAAACTCCAGACGAGCTCTGGGACTGATAGTGCTTATCCACAGGCCCCTTCCTATGAACACATACATGTAAAGTGGGTAGGACTCACACAGCACTGGACAGCTATCCTAGGCTGCAAAAAGAGCTGGGAAGAAGTTCAGCTTTATCGCATTGAACCAGTTCCTGAGAGCCCATACATAGACTTTAGTTTCTTCATCTGCAGAACGGGAATAGTAATAGTACTCTCCCTTATGTGCTACAGTGCATTTGAAACCATCATCTTAGGGGTAGGCATAGAGCAATTGCTCATTAAACATTACCTGTGCTTCTCACTGCTACTACCAGTATTGTTGCTTTTAATAACTAAGTATATGGATAAAGTGCTTTGTAAATAATCAGTTCTGTGGAAGTTAAAAGGGACTTGCTAAAGTAGGTGACAATTGATCTAGATTTTTTAAAATGATTAGAAGTTTGCCAGGCAGAAAGAATAGACCAAAGGGCCTATAAAACCTACAAAGCCCTAAAGTGTAAGAATCACAGCCTGGCTACAGACTAGCAATGGCCACATGGCAACAAAGTGCACCTGTGTGTTTAGGAAATGGGTGAACCGAGCTTGTAAAAATGATTCAATGTCACACAGAGAAGCTTGACTTGGTTTACCTGTGGGTGGTGAGGCATGTCCAGACACCCACATTAAGGACTTGTGATTCAGTCACTGCTCTGTCCTGGACCCTCAGTTGTAGTCTGGGAGCATCTTCTCACATCTGCTTGTCCCCTTTGTAGATCATCAAGGACCAGAAGCTGCTCGTGATTGTGGGGGGCATGTTACTGATTGACCTATGCATTCTGATCTGCTGGCAAGCCGTGGACCCCCTGCGAAGGACAGTGGAGAGGTACAGCATGGAGGTAGGTGGCCACCAAGCAGGAGGGAGACCTGCAGGATGTACACAGCTTCAGACAGAAGCCAGGGAGATGTGTACCACCAGCCTGCACTGTTCCCTATCAGGAGACTTCCTTAATTGCAACCACTTAGGTCTGGATATAATCATTTCAGAAAGGACAGGTGCAAGATATTGTGAAACAATTTAATATTGATATTAATATATGCAGAATTAAGAGGAGATATTGGACTGCTTAAGAGTATACTCTCGTCCATCATCACACTCCACACAAAACCTGACTCTAGGCATGCTGAGCCGACCACCAAGATCAGGCATGGTGGCTCACATCTATACTCCCAGCACTGGGGAGGCTGAAAACAGGAGGATCACTAAGAGTCCAAGCTTCATAGTGAGACCATGTAACAACCAAATACATAATAAATAAATAAACAAACAAATAAAAAATACTCTCAAACACTGTCGAAGTCCCCATTTACAGGGTCCTTCACAGAAGAAATTTCACTGCATTTGTAGCCTTCATTAAGGAAAAACTCTTAAGCAGTGCACCTATGGAATAAACATTCAGAGAGCTCTTTCTGGATGCTATGTGACATTCAACATAATGAGCAATATACTTCTTTTCATGCACTTGTTGTGAAGATAAAGAACCTTGCTTGAAAGCTTTGCCCTAGCTAACACTGCTCTTCCCAGTATGTTTCAAGTTGAAAAAGGTTAAGACATTTAGAAGCCACTTGTTGGTTTTCTCCTGGCATAGCTGATCATGCCTTTGTGGGTCAGAGCAGGCTGTACTAAGCATGCTGCTTAGTATACTTTCCATTTGGGGCAGCAAATTCTAAGAAGGCAATGAGGATCTCCATTTCTGCATTATTAGAGAAAACTTTTAATGGAATGTAGTATGCATTCTTATCCCCAAATGTATGCACTGGGTACATGAGTTTTATAAAATTACTCAACTTGATTTATCTTAAAACACACAGACTTTACTCAGCCCAAGAAGGATTTGCACAATCAGAGAATATCATTATGGAAACAGCTTTAGGACTGGGCCCTATCTGGCCACCTCCTCCTGTGTACACCCTGGTAGGAAGCAGGATACCAAGCAGGCAAAACTGGAACTTCAAAGGCTGACCTGACACGGGCTTTGCCCATGGGTCAAAAGGGAAGGAGCCGAGTTCGCTCATATTTTCCAAGGAAAAGGCACCATCTGGTCACCATTCATCATGCAGTTAGCAAAAGAGCACATCACTGCCCAGTCAGTCCCAGGAGAATTCTCTGCCCATCCCAAGGATTTAGAGTTGTGGACAAATGTCAACACTAGGGATAATCTGGGGTGAAAGTGACAGCAGCCAGAAGAGTGGTGTTGGTGGTGATGATGACGTTGGTTATAGCGATGATGGCAATGGCAGTGATAGCAGGAACTATGTGCTACTCATGTCTTCACAACATGTCCTTTGACCAACCCCATTTTACTGCTGAGGAGAAGGCTCTTGTCTTCCTTTCTCCTATCCTGTAATTATTACTTCTGCTACTGATGGCTGTGCATAGAGCCTGAACATACCCCAGACCTTCCAAGACTATGGTTCTCAAACTGAAGAGCCCTGGGGTACCAAGGAAAAAGCTTTCTCCACTGATCAGGAAAGAGTCTGGGAGAGAGAGCG
>PVKN010031494.1:0-12491 GCA_004027915.1 Capromys pilorides | reverse complement strand
AGACCCTGGTTTTTTTTTTGTTGTTGTTGTTGTTGTTTTTCGTTTTTTGTTTTTTTAAAGGAAGAGAAGGAGGAGACAGGCTGAGAGGAGGCACGCAGCCACAAGCCACATAACCCCTAGCACCACTGAAAACGGAAAGGGATGAGAAAGATGTTTGTTTCCCTTGCGCCTCTGTGTGGAGAGCAGCCCCCTGGTCACCTTGGCTGCAGACTGCTGGACTCCAGAGCTGTCAGCTGTGATAAGCCACCCAGTAATTTGTTATGGTAGCCCTAGGAAAAAAGCTAATACCACACATTCCAAACTTTGTTTCTCCCCTGTGACCCAAATACTGGGTAAATGAAGTCGTGATAAGACTCCAGGACCCAAATATTATACTGGATGAATGGTTGCAAAGAGACACACCCAAGTCTGGAATCCCCTCTGGCCAAGGCGAGCACAGATGGGCCCAGAAGCCGTTCCCAACACTGAGGGCCAGCGGCAGCCTAACTACAACAAAAGCGACTGCAAGTCATGCAGATACATTTCACAAACCCAGACAGCCTCCGCTTATCTGGAGCCCAGAACATTCTCTCTCCCCTTCGCTGGCCAATGAACACAGCAGAAGCTTACAGGCAAAAAAAGCAGATTAGGAGTCTTGGCTCATGGATCTGCCTTCTTCAACTTTACCAAAATCTATTACCCTGGCATCCGTGATGCGAGGTCCTACCTCAAATTCCAGGAGTGGGGAGGAATTACACAAGTGTGGGGCTCAGAGCTGAAAGTCCTTGGCCTGATGGTAATTATCTCTGGGTTCATCTTCAGCAAGAAAGACCACATCTTCACCTGAGATCTAAAGGTCCCTGGCCTCCCAGAATGCTTTGCTATGGGTTCAGTGCATAGAAGGAAATTGTTTCTACAGCCTGTTGCACAAGAAATGTTAGAAGAAGGGAGAAAGACCTAAGAAAGCACCACGGACCCTCTCTAATGACCCACAGCAAAGGAAGGAGGAAGGTGTGGCCCCGCCCCTAAGGTTGTGTTTGGGGCAAAGGAGGGACATCAGTGGTCTGGAAGAGAGATGGGCGTAGCAAATCTGCTTCCGCGGTCTAGGCAAGATTTCCAAGTCAGGAAGAACATGTGTTCTCTCTCAACTTAGAAGCTGGAGTTGTAGGAAGAGCTTTTGGAATCTAAAGCTACCCTATCCATGAATGTCTTGGCTTATGTTTTCTACACCAGGCACTCTCACGGGGTGCCTAAAGGAGTCCAAAACTTCACATCTTGTTTGGAGAAATCTGCTATTATTCTGATGGGTTTTCCTTTAAAAGTGATCTATTCCTAGGGGCTAGCAAGGTAGCTCAGCAGTCTAAAGCGCCTGCTTAGGCAACTGTAGGGACCACAGTTTGATCCCCAGCACCACATACTGTGCCAGCCCCACCCCCCGGGCAGCTGAGCCAGCCATAACATAAGTAAATAAATAAATGTGATCTATTTCTTTTCTCTAGCAGCTTTTAGTATATTGTTCCTGTGCTGAATTTCTGGGATCTTAATTGTTATATGTCTGGATGTGGTTTTAAGTGGGTTGATGTTATTTGGAGTTCTATATGTTTCGGTTAGTGAATGTCAGATTGTTTCCCCATGTTTGGGAAGTTTTCTGCTATTCTGTCCATATTCTTTTCATATCATTTGTATTGACTCCTTTCTCATTGATGCCTATTAGTCTTATGTTGTTCATCTTTGCATCACCTTGTAGATGTTGAATTATTTTTTCCTACATCTTAGTTGTTTGTTTTCTTTTTGTGGGACTGGGCTTTGAATCCTAGTTGTTTTTAAGAGATCTTTTCTTACCTTTTCAGGAGCTGCAATGGTGTCTTCAAGATCTGAAAGTCTATTTTCACTTTCACTGAAATGGTTTTGCCAGCTTGTGACTGAGGCTTTGATTTCCTGTATAGCACTTTGAAACTGCCTCATGCGTATGATTTCTTTTCTATATTACTCATTTAAGTATATTAAATACTCTATATTAACTCATCAGTTTGCTATTCTCCTCTATTTTTTATCAGTGTCTTCTTCAGAAGCAGTACTTCTTCTATTATAGTTATTGTTTCTTTTTTACTTCAGAAATTATTTCTGATCTGCTTTCCTCTATACCTTTCCACAGTTGTTTCTTTTCTTCAGACACTATTATTTCAGAGACTTCAGGTGTGTGACTTCTAATTTCTTCTATGCTATTGTCTCCTGCATTTGTTCTGGGTGGGTTAAGGGCCAGAGACTGCATTTTGCTCCTTTTCTTTGTCATTGTGTCTAGGTCTGTCTTCTGACCTTTGGTGTAGAGCTTTCGTAGAGTTCTTACCTTAGCTCCAGGTCCAGATCTACCAAATTCAAACTCGCCCAGGTGGGGGTGGCTTGGGTCTGGCTGCTGAGCTCCACTTCTTCCTGCTGCAGCCCTTGGAGGTGAACCTGCTGTGTCACTCTGGCAAGATGTTCTACTCCTGGATCATCTGGGTGGGTGTTGCCGCTAGCTTTTCTCTGTAGGGAGTTCTGCCATGGGGTTCCACACTGGGTGCATCTGATGGATAAAGTTCCACTCACAGGTCAGGCCTGGGTGCTGGGTCGAATGAAGATCCAGCAGGCCCCAGGCAATCCCACTCACACACCAGGGTTGGGCTCTGTGTCCAGCAAGGATCCAGCAGGCCCCAGGTGGGCTAATTCACACGCCAGACCTGCGCTCTGGGTCAAATGGGGATCCAGCAGGCCCTGGGCAGTCTCACTCACATGCCAGGCCTGGGTGTTATGTGGAATGAGTTTCTGGTGGACCCCTGGCAGTCTCATTCACATGCTGAACCTGGGCTCGGGGACAAATCAGATAAATTTTTAGGACAAGGTCCACAATAGTTTTTAAGAAGTTTATAACCCCTAAAATGGCAAAGATTTTCCTGGAAAATTTATGTGCCTGGGGCTGGCGAGATGGTTCAGTGATCTAAAGCGCCTGCTTAGGAAAGCTCAGGCAACTGCAGGGACTGTGGTTCGATCCCCGGCACCACATGCTGCGCCAGCTCTACCACCAGGGCAGGCTGAGCCAGCCATAAAATAAATAAATAAACAAACAAATAAATAAATAAATAACTTTTAAAAAAATTTATGTGCCTCTGTGTGTGTGCACATGTGTGTGGGTACAGGGGGCGAGGAGGGGGTCTCTGCATGTGTATCCAAGACTTTTATACTGAGCTACAAAGCAGTACCTTTTCACTTTTTACTTTGAGGAAGGGTCTGACTAAATCAATACATGGCCCAGGCTGGGTTCAAGCTTGGAATTCTCCTGCCTCAGCCTCCAAGAGCTCTGAGGGTACAGGTATGCACCATCATGTAGGTTGTACTAAACTCCTCACAGTTGGTAAAACAGAGAACAGAGGAGCCCTAGGACTTGGTCAAGGTCACACACTAAGGTGGTAGAAGGGTCGGGCCCAACATGCGGCTTCTGGCTCCCATGGTTCCTCACTGCCTCCCACTCCACCACCTTCCCTCTACATGGGAGCTATTACCAGCTCCTTCCAGAATACTTTTCTCTCCACCAGCAGGTATGGAGCATGCCCAGAGCTGTGCTGGGGGTGGGGACAGGATGTGACTCTGCACGCCTGTCATGCTTCTGGGAAGGGATTTATGACAGACACAGATCTGGAGCATAACTTGGCAACTGAAAGGAATCCCCCTGGGTCTGAAAATCCCAGAAACTCCTCAGGAAATAAGGACTTGGGGAGGCACTCAAGCCCAGTGGAAGGCCTTTCACAAAGTCTTCCCAGTTCTTAAAAAGGCCAAGAACTCTGGAAGCAGAGCAAGTTTGCAAAGTCGCTTTGGCTCTGTCTTGCTAGTTCATCCAGCTATCTCACAACCCTTCTGTAGAGCCGGATTAGGGCAAGAGAAGGGACATGCTTTGTCGGAATTTCTGCAAGCACCTGGTGAAATTTCTTACATTGGGAAAATAGAAATACAATGAGGTGTTCGATTCAAAGATGCTTTAGGATTCACCCCTGCTTGCTCTGTCCAAATATTTATTAATGGGGGCCAGGGAGATAGCTCTGTAGCAAAAGTGCTTGCCTGGCAAGTGCAACATTGTGAGTTCAAACCTTGGTCCCGCAAAAGAAAAAAAAAAGTTACACTAAATATTTATTAATGATGACAATGAAAATATCAATGCTGCAATTATTTGTTTATTGATCGTTTGACCAATATCTTTTATACAAAGTTTCTAAGGAAGAAACTGGCAAAAAAAAATAAAACAAAACAAAAAGAAACTTCTTCCTCCAAAGATGAGGACAACATTACAAAATATTGTAACTACTACAGACATGGATGACAGGGAGGTTCCAGGAGCCCCACAAAGGGGCCCTCAGTGAGCCTGGGATTGCCACAGGGAGGTGACAACCGAGGACACCTGAGAACAAGGCAGCAGTTAGCCAAGGCCAGCTGGAGGGATGCCAAGCCACTGCAGGGACGAGGCAGGTTGGCCGAGGCCTGCTCAGGAAACTGAGGTGGCTCTCAGTTGAAGGAGGGGAAATGTCCAGGATGGAGGACAGAGTCAGACAGGGCAGACCTGAAGAAAGTGGTTTACATCAAGGGGTATGTGTATGTGTGTGTGTTTTCTAGACTAAAGTATCACAATTTTGAAACACAGCTTCTAGGAGCTTCCCTGGCATAGGGGACACAAGACACAAAGTTCCATCAATGCAGGTGGCTGAGTGGCACACCAGTCGGCCACTCAGGCCCACAGGACCTGGTCACTCTCCTCCCCACTCCACTCCAGCCACATGGGCCTCAAACCACCGAGCAACTTCCAGCCTGTGGAACTGTCCCATTGGCTCTTCCCCAACCCAGAGTGCACTCTCCCGCCCCTGTATCCATTCCTGTACCTACCCAATTCTTTTAGGCTGAGCTCACATATTACTTCCTCGGAGAAACCTACCTCGACTCCCCTTAATGTTTCTCACAGCCCTCTGCTTTACTCGGCGGAAAGCACAGAGGACACTTTGATGTCGTCATGTCCGTGTTTGCCTGTGGCATTATTTAGAGGCACTGTAATCCTTGCTCAGTGAGCCCTTGTAAACAAAGATCAATATGTTATGGTCAGGACTGCATCCCTTGTAATTGTGTCCAAGACTCGTATCATGTTTGGGGACGGAGACAGACAGACAGACAGACAGACAGAGGCAGAGAATGTTCTGATTTTGAGGGCTGGGCATTTGTGGGCGGATGAGCTGGCTGGTTCCCCTCTCCCTCATAATATCCGTGGTTGTAACTCAGCGGTGTCAGCCGGCAGATGTTCTGCTTTGTAGAACCCAAGCTATCTTTGTCCACAGTTCTGGCACTTGGATGACCGTAGGCTTCACGCAGACCTGCTGATCTGAGGGATTCTCCACCCTGTCGTCATCAGGGCTATGGATCCTTCTAGCTCAGAAGGGCCCAAGAGACCTAAGTGGAAACATCACGGTGATTTACAGCCTACCTTGGAAGGGTCAGACATTGACTTTTACTGTGTTGCTGTTGACCCAGGAAGTCACCTGGACCAGCCTGGCTCAAGGAAAAGGAGTTAACACCCTTCCTCTCAATCGGAGGAATGTCAAAGCTTGCAGGCATCTAAAGCCACATCAAGGAGAGAAGGGAAAGGGAGGGCTGTTTATGTTTCCACAATGGTCACTTTCACGGTGACGTCCAGGAAGGGTAAAGAGGGATAAAATTCACATAGAAGATCACTTCAGAACCTATGAGAAAAAGCAGTGAAAAGTGTAAAGATTTAACTTACCTGAGCTGGAAAGGAAAAGAAGATGTATGTTTAAGAGATGTTTAGGAAGCAATAGATGCCAATAGTAAAAATACAAATTCTGGAGTCACCAATCTGGTTGTCAGTTCCTTCTTCCTCCATGGGCCAGCTATGAGAACTCTGGAAAATGTGCTGCTTCTCTACGTCTCATCTGTCAAATGGGGATAACTTTACTTCCCACACTCACTGAGAAGATTAAAGTGAGTTAATACATAGGATTAGAACAGTTTCTGTGTGTGCTAAGGGTACAATACATACTAACTCTGTATAATAAAAAGAAGTAAACTTTGTGAGAGTCAAATTTTGCCCCAAAATCAAGTCCTATTGCTAGCAGCAAAAGAAAAGATTCCTTCTCATCTGTGTGTTCTATCTGTCAAGACTGTGAGAGGCATTTGGACCTTCTGACAGCGCGGCTGTACCACAACTCAGGATGCCACAAGCCCCACGATGCCTAGTCCTGGCCACTCCTCAGGTGCATGGAACGCAGTACATGTGAAAGAAGAGGAACAGGCAAAGAAATCCAGATATTAGGGGTCTGGAGTTGAGGGTGCTCTATAAAGTGGCCCAAGCTTCAGCAGGCTACTTGGGCTAACTCCGCCAACCAACAGTTCATCCTTCCCTCCTCTTCCTCCTTCACGCCAACACTGGTTTAGTGTCAGCTCTCTTCATGTCCCAGTGCAAGGTTTAGGGGACACAGTGGAAATACGATGGCATTTTTCCCACAAGCCAGTGATCACCACACATTGTCACAAGCACTGGCTCTTGTGTGATGAGATGACCACAGTTACAGGGCAGGGACATTTCGGGCTGCTGAGCCCCAGCTACAGAACTGTGGAGACACACTGGGCTAGAAGGCACAAGGGGCAGCTTTCAGACCCAGGGCAAGGTCCACAGTTGCTGGACAGGCGGCCTGAGGGCATGTGGGCCTTTTCTCAGGGCCTGCCTGGCGCCCCTTCTCAGAAACAGCCCCAACAGGCATTAAAATGCTACCTGCTGTCTCCTTGTGAATCAAGGACTAGAATTAGTTTATTGCTACATCCACGTATTTCTTCAAAGTACTTCAAAAGGGAGTAGTCTAGTTAATGGGAGAAAAGCAGGTGGGGTTTGCTTCTGGCCTTGGGGCCCAAGCCCCACTCTGTGCTTCAGGTCCTGAGTCTGAATTTCTCCGTCCTGGCCCAACTTCCAGCAGTACAGGAGGACAAGCCAACATCCGGGCTACTACTACCCTCACAGGCCACCTGCCCTCAGGAGCCAAAAGAAAAGCACCAAAATCAGGGCTTGCCACTGCGGAGTTCAGGTGTGGCATCTCAGCCACAGCACTCCTGGGACAAACAGCATGGCCGTATGTCATCAGCTGAGCGTCATGCCACAGCCAGAGCTCAGGCTCCATGTGTGGGGGGTGGGGGTGCTCAGCTGTGCGGCACCACCCTCACACCCTTGGGGAGAAGTTCCCAACCAGTGAGCCCCAAGGGTCCAGCAGAGCGCCTGAACCAACCCAAATGTACACGCCACGAACGGCAACCTCGCGTGAACCCCAATCTCTAATGCAACCTAAACCCAACTCTTACCTGGCCCTACTCCATAACAATCTGAATCCACGCCCAGGCCTCTCTCTCAATGCTCACACTGAGCATCACCCTAAAACAAACATCCGCTGCCGTAGCAATGCATGCTGTGCTCCCCTCAGCCCTAACTCACTCTGCCTCAGAGTTCACCAGGCCACAGGACCTCTGAAGAGAATGGCCTCCCACGGGGGGATCACTGCCGCCCCCCCACCTCCACCCCACCCCAGTCTGGCCGACAGCTGCCTACAATTTGTAGCTTCAAATGTGCCTCAAACAAGTCTTCTTTGGGTTTAAAAATCTCATGGGACACTATTGCCCTTATTAAAGGATTTAATACACAGAAATCTATCTGGAATGAAGCAGACCTTGGAAGTCCACAGCTGAGAAAGACGGACACTTGAGGTATTTTCTCTCCAAAGCACAGGCTGAGTGAGATGGAAGGTCTTCGGTGACCCTCCTCCCCCAAGCCCTGCTTGGCAGGAGTCATCAGGAAATAGGATTATCTTCAATTTGTGCATAATTGCCAGCTTCTAGGAAAAGAGAGGAAGGGGGTGCGGTGCCACAGAAGGAGACTGCAGTCAGAAGCTTGGTTCCTAGAGAGACACCCACCACCCTCAGACCCCCCTCCCCCGCCTGACCAATACTCTGTATTGTGCAGCACTCCCTCCCCCAGCCTGGAAGGAGGCTCTGGGTGCCCTGCCCACACCCCACTGGGTCAGGGCTGACCTTGACGTGGCTACATGAAGGTCAGCCTGGAAAGGTGACTCCAGAGCACACTTAATCAGAGAAAACAAGACAAATAACAGTGACTGGGACACAGGGCCCAAGGGCAGTGGGGGGAGAGCCATGAAGGCCTGAAAAGAAACAGTGGCTGGGGCAGAAGCGGCAGAGGGGAGCAGCTCAGTGAGGGGGCGGGAGGTGGGGGGGGTCCTGCAGCGTCACATTCTCCCAGCTCAGCTCTGCATAGAAGGTCAGATTCCTTTTTTTAATCATCTTTTTTTTTTTTTTTGGTTTTGTTTTTCAGATTCAAAAAGGAAAAAAGAGAAATTCAGAAAGGTCCAAAAGTTTGTAGAAGCAGATTAAAACTAGCTACAACCCCTGACACGGGCCACAGGCTCTCAGAGCGGCATGACATCGCCATCACTCTGTAATCTCAAGAATGTGTCCCTTCACCCTCTAGCTTGGCCACTAGCATCCAACCGAAAGACAGATTCCTGCTCCCCTTCTTTGCTGCAGAGGACAAAGCCTGCTGCAGTGAAACCAAGGCCGCGGCCGAAGCCCCCAAACCTGCCCGCTCCCCACCCCTCAAGGGGAGGCCGCAGCGCAGTCCCAGGAGCACTTGGGACCCTCTCCTGTGCAGCCAGGACTGGCCCTGGGCACGGCAAGGCAGCTGCTACCCCTGCTGGGGGCCACACGTCTCTGGCAAAGGTTGCTCAGGTCCCTACGGCCGGTCACACAGTGCACCACAGGCACTGATGTGTCCACACTCACACAAATCACAACATACAACCAGCATGCTTATGTACACAATCACACCGATTCTCACACTCACGCCCATGTGCATACATCATGCCACACTGACGTGTGTGCATCACACAGACCACACGCATGTACCCACACTCCTCACACTCGCAGCATGCACACACATGCCTATACCACACTGCCACATGTGCTCACGGGTCCGCGCATACACTATCATTACCTGACCTTTCCTGTGCCTATCCTCAGCCCCTACGCGAGGCCTGCGCAGGGCGAATTACGTAGGGTCCTCCCCACCACTGCCTTGGGCTGGAAACTGCCTGCGCTCATCAGCCCATCTTCCTGCAGAGCCAGGCACACAGTAGGTGCACAGCCATGGCACTGCATGAACTCTGAATGCCATGACATAGAGCTGTGATTCAAGCAACAAAAAGAAGCAAATTCTCTCTCCTTCTCTCCCCCTTCCCCCCAGCCTTTCTCTCTCTCTTTAGCTGAAGTTGGAGCAGGGGTAGGGATGGAGGGAACTTTCCTGGAACACCCCATGCCCTGTCACAACTTTGTCTCAGGCACCCCGCCCCCTCCGAGAAGCCACATACAACACCTGCTCCCTCAGGCTCTCCCTCAGGCCAAGAGCAAGAAGCCTGGGAGCTCCTGAGAAGAAGCAGACACCCGGGAGCTCGTCCTGAGGCCCAAGGGTCCTGCCCCCTCCTGCTTTTCTCTTCCTTTCACAGTATTAGTCCTCAATGCGCCTTTTGCACAATGAATTCCAAGCAGAGGAACTGGCGAAGGGGAAGGGGAAGGAAGAGGAGAGCGGTGGAAGGGTGGCAGCATGTGACCACTGGGGAGGTCACCAAAGGCCTAAATTTGCCCCTCGGCTGCAGGCGCCAGACAACAGGTGCCCCAGCCTTCACCCCAGAGACTGGGCTGTGTTTACCAGCAGTGAGTAAAGCTGGGCAGCTGGCAGGCCGGCAGGGTGGGAGGGTCCCACGAGCCCCCATGAACCCCGCAGTGCCCAATCGGCTGTTCTGGGGCACACGGCAGGAAGAGACGCGGCCACCACTCCCCGAGGTCCTAAAGCCCAGAGTCACCAGTGAGCTCCAGGCCATGCCCCCGGCCAGTCCCAGTGCCAGCCAGACGTCAGGGCCACCCACCCTCTCCCTGTCGCCCAGCGGCTGGCAATCCCCGACGCCGCCTGGGCTAGGTGCCCCCCTCGCGCAGCCCTCCCAGACAGCGGGAACCTTTCCGTGGTGCCCGCAGGGCAGTCCAGCACCCAGCTCGGCCCAAGCTGGGCGGTTGCCCGGCGCCCCCTCTGCCGGGGCTCCGAGCTCGCGCTCCGCCTGGGGGCCCGTTAGCATCCTTCAGGTTCCTGCGGGCGCGCACATCCTGCCCGGATCGCCCCTTCCCCCGGCATGAGCACCTGCCTGGCGCCTTTTATCGCCCAGCCCCGCCCGCCGAGCTCGGCCTTCAATCCACAAGCGTCCAGCCGAGAGGCCGCCAGCCGCCGCCCGCGCTTCCTGGCACGTTTCGCCCTTCCTGGGGGCGGTGCATCCCGAAGGCCCGAGCCCCCAGCCTCCCCCTCAGGAGGTGTCCCCATAATCAGTAGGCATCAGTCGGCTCTAATCAACCCCCTGTTTTGACTATTTTAGCAGCAATAAAAGGACCATAAAGAGCAAAGCAGTGAGCCCGCTAGGCGCGCGGGGCTCCTTCGCTGTGATATAATGAAAAACACCAAATGCTTCCTCCGAGCCCAAGTGACAGCCCGGGCAGCGGGGCTATTGGAGGAAGCCTAATTATGCTATAAATTAAAGGGTTTTTTTTTAAACCCAACATTATGACCTTTAATAAGATTGTTTTTACAACCAGCTGTCAATAAATCATCCAGGAGCACCAGTGAGAAGCATTCTCCGAGAACCTCTGTGAATTTCATTAGCTGCAGTTTCTTTGGTCTTGGTGCTGCTATGATGTTTTTTAAATCTCAAATTAAAGGCTCTGAACCATAAAAGCTAATTCGGAAAAGTTCCTGTTTCGGCCTCTAAAAACAAGCCCTACTAATTGCAGAAATTAGCGGAGATGCAGCCAGGCCAGGAGGTCATTAGCTGAGAAGGAAGGACCAGCGGCTGAGGCGTCACCGTCCCTGGCAGCTGTGAGCACCCATGGGACTTGACAGCCACAGCCCCAGGGTGGACAGCTGGCCCGACCTGACTCAGCTGCGGGCAGACGCCCCGAGGACAGCTGACCGCAGGAGACACCCAGCTCAGAAACAGGCTGTCGGGAACAAATCTTGCCCTCAGCCGTGTCCTTGGGCAAGCAGGGGTAGGAGTCCCCTAGGCTGTTGGACCTGCTGTTAAGAACTAACCCCACCTCCACCGACCATCTCAGCCAACTGATGCCAAGTTTTCCTAAGCTGCACATGAGGCGTCTATGAAGAGAATGTGAGAGTGGCGCGCGCTGTGACAAGAAGTGCAGACAGGGGACTGGACCTGGGACACAGCTGCTGGCTTGCTAGGAAGCCTAGGTTTAAATTCCAGCCTTCTGTTAATTCTGGAACCTTGAGAAAGCGCCCATGAAGCCAGCAGACCTAGTGCAAATACAGATGTGGACGCCTGCTGGCCAAGAGACCGTTAGTGAGTTACTTCAGCTTTCTGGACCTTTCGTTTCCTTGTCTATAAAGTAGAAGTATGCCAGTTACTTCCCTCAGAGCACTGCTGTGAGGATGACCGATGTAAGGACAGTCCTGGTGTGTAAAAGCTCTCAATAAACGCCCACCAGTGCTATGGTTTGGCTATGGTTTGAATGTGACCTAAAGTTTCATGTATGGTGGCGTCACCCCCATCGTGAAGTACCCAGAAGACGGAAATTTAATCCAACTGGCAATTTAAAGGTGTGGCCTTTGGGAGCTGACTAAGATTAGATCAGGTGGGCTGAGGGGCAATTGAAGACCAATGGCTTTGTAAAAGGGAAGCGAGGTGTGGTGGTGCAAGCCTGTGATCCCAGCACCTGCGGGGCTGAAGTGGGAAGATTGCCACAAGTTCAAGGCCAGGCTGAGCTACATAATAAGTTCAAGGCTGGCCTGAACTCCCTAAGGAAACCCTAACTCAAAAGAAACGAAGAGAAGAAAAGAAAGGAAGGGAGGAAGGAAGGGGACAAGGGACAGCCAAATAGCTCAGCAAATTAAAGTGCCTGTAAGCAGGTACAGGGGCCAGGGGTCCAATCCCCTGGGCCTGCTATGCCAGCCCTACCCCCAGGTAATGCTCAGACCCAACTGAGACTGGGCATGGTGACATACACCTGTAATTCCAGCTCTTGGGAGGCTGTAAACAGGTGGGGCACTACAAGTGAGATCTAGTAGTGAGACCCTGAACACCCTGTAGACCCTTTCCTTAAAAAAAAAAAAAGGGACAGAGACCACAGGGACACACCCAGGAACAATATTTCTTATCATGTGATGCTCCATGCCACCTCAGGACTCTGCCAGCAAGGAAAACATCACCAGATTGTGGCCCTTGACCCACCAGAACACTGGGCCAAACAACACTCTTTTCTTCACAAAATTATCCAGCATCAGTCATTCCATTAGAGTAATAAAAACAGATCAATATACCTGTCAAGGGGCTGGGGAGATAGCTTAGTGGAATGAGTGCTTCCCTGGCAAGCGCAAG
>PVKN010031493.1:0-12482 GCA_004027915.1 Capromys pilorides | reverse complement strand
AAAAAAAAAAAAAAAAAAAAAAAAAAAAAAAAAAAAAAAAAAAAAAAAAAAAAAAGAAAGAAAGAAAGAAATATTTATTCCAGGCGCCCTCTGCTTCCTGTTCTTGGGAAGAGCAGTCTCTTAGGGATGCGCTGTGTTTCCCCTTTGCCGGTTATGCGGGGAAGCTGCTGGTATTCGCAGGCCTGCCTGTCATCCAGGCTTCATACAGCTGTCTTTGAAAATGTTTTGAGCAGCCTAACCGTTAATTTTCCCAGAGACCCGCATTGCTTGCGAGTAAGCGTATGTTGTTTGCACACGCGGCCTGACTGGCTGCTTCTTCTTTCCCTGCTTATATTTTGATTTTTTTTTTTTTTCTTTTTTTTGGGTGGGACTGAGGTTCGAACTCACGACCTTGCACTCGTCAGCCACGCACTTGTGCCATGGAGCTATCTCCCCAGCCCCTCCCTGTTTATATTTTGAAGAAGCAAAGTGTCGCCTTGGCCCGGGTCTGCGGCCCAGCGTGGGCGGCAGTGGCGCGGGTGTGCCCCTCCTCTCTGGCTACGCGTGTGACCCCGCAGTGTCGGCCTCCGTGCCGGCTCTGCTCCCACGCTTGTTCTGCAGCGGGTGTCCCTTTGTTTCCAGCTCGCTCCGTGCTTTCTAAGTCATAAATAAATAAACGTTCAGTTGCTCCACTTCGGCGTCACTGGAGAGGATGACGGACTTTTCTTCTTTGGTCTGCAAAAATGGAGCCTCAGGAAAATGGGATTTTGATGCTGACCCCTGCGTCCAGTGGTGTCCGCGCTGCTCCGTCTGTGCATGCGTTTCAACGCACGCTGGAAACCTGTTTCTAGGTGTTCGCGTTTAGGCTGTTTGCTGGGTTGCTCATGATGAGACTGACCGCTGCTTCTGCCTCTCTCTGCGCTCATGTCTGTCTCTGGCGCCATGCTCACGGTAACCACTCCGCGTTTTTCAGCCTCTTTAAAGTTGCTTACTTCAGTTTGTGAACAAAGAATCAGCTCTTTCTTGAGGCGCTGGAAGTGGTGGTGTGAGTCCTTCAATCTGGTCAGGAAAACTTTTGAGTATTATTTTAATTTCTTTAATAATTTGACTTCTTTTGTCTGTTTATTTTTGGATCAATTTTGTCAATTATTATTTTTTTGTTTTGTTTTTTTTTTTGTGGTACCGGGGTTTGAACTCATAACCTTGCACTTGCCAGGCAGGCACTTGTGTCACGGAGCTATCTCCCCAGCCCCAGTTTTGTCAATTATTAATTCATGTTATATAAGGTTGTCTATGAAGCTAAGCTTTTGAGCTTATTACTAATCTCCTGTGTCTGTCTGTCTGTCTGTCTCTGTCTCTGTTTCTCTATGTCTCTGTCTCTATCCGTCTGTTTCTTTCCCTCTCCCTCTCTTCTCCCCCCTCTTTCTGTCTCTCCCCTCTCTCTCCAGAATCTAATTCTTGCAGTGCTTACGGCTCTTTGTGGTAGAGACCTTGCACCACGCATCGCGTAGCCTTCCTGTCGTGTGCCGTTTCTCCGAGCTTCCCCGGGGCATGGCTGTGGCTTACTGTTGCCTCCATTTTTCAGATGCAGAGAGGAGCAGTGCGCGTGAACCACCCTGCAAGGTGTCTTAGCTGCTGAGGAGAGGTGAGGGTTCAAGTGCATATTTTCTTGTCCTCTGTTGGCGTTCTGACACTCTTTTTTCCTGGTCTCCTCCCTCTTTGTTATTTAAAAATTTTTTCTTCTCTCATGGTTCTTCACTTTGGCTGTGCTGTTGATTTTATTTGGATGCTAAAAATACTACACTCCTCCCTGCCACTGTGGGTACGTTCTGGACATGTCTGCAGCTGACGGGGTGGCCTGGTGCGATGTGTCTGCAAGCTGACGGGGTGGCCTGGTGCGCTCCCACACTGACTGGGTTTGCAGGGCCTTCGCCTGTTGTGCATACCACTGATGGTCTCTGCCCTGGCTACAGGAAACACTGTCCACAAGCGCAGTGGCCACGGCAAGCTGCGGCTCCCTCGTGCGTTAAAATGAGGACGCTCCACCCCAGCACTGCTAGGCGTGCTTAGCCCTTGATGGGGCTTTGTTTGTATACAAGCCCTCTGCATGCAAGTGACACTGTCCTATTTGTTGAAATTCACAATTTCCGAGCACCTACTCTGCGTTAGGCCCTCGATCACCTTTTTAGATTTTCATCACTGTGGCTTTCTCCATAAAATGCATGGTAACTAATGCCTTCCTTTCAATTGCTTAATCGTCTGCCTTCCTAATGAGAAGCTAATGCTGTGAGGCAGAAACAGGGCCTTTCTTGGCCATCTCTGCAAAGAAGTGTTCAGGAGTTTTTGTCATATATGTGTGTTGGCCAGATCTCTTTCACTATAATAAAATACCTGAGATAGTTACCTTGTAAAGAAAGAAGGTTTAACCCTGGCCCAAAAAGAAAGGAGGGTTATGGTGTCTCAGAGACTGCAGGCTTTAGTCCTATGGGCTTAGCATAGACAGCCCAGGGACCCATGGTGGAGGGAAGCATTCACATCATGAACTGAGGAGAAGGAGGAATGGGTGAGGGTCCCACAGTCCCGTGGAAGCAGTGACAGCCACAGGCCTCTCTCGTGGCTCAGCCTTGGGAGGTTCCCATGCTTTCCCTTAGTGCCATCTGGGGGACCCAGCCCTTCACACACAGCCTTCGCGGGACCCTTGACGGGCAAGCTATGCCAAGGGCACACCGGGCACCGTGACTGGGTCTCCTCTTGGGGCCCAGAACCCTTGCACGTGGGGCGCCCCTCCCAGCAGTGCCTCCCTTCAGGCCCGAGGTTGACCTCCCTTGCCCACTCCCGAGCCTCCAGTGCTGCCTGAGTGACACTAGCTTGGGCTATCGTGGCCCAGTCCTGCACTTCTGGCTCTGATTGCTGAGTTCCTTGAAGGCCAGGCGTGTCCTCGTGTTTCTATTCCATGCTCTTAGCACGTGACTGGCCCAGAAACTTCAACGCCTCTCGCAGAGGAGGAAGGTGGGGCTCAGGGCCAGCACAGAGAGATTTATTGGGAACCAGAGGCGGAGGGTGAGTGCCTCTCTCCCCCAGGTTCTCAGCTGCTGGGAGTCAGCCGGGACAGGCTGCCTTTCTATAGGTAGCTTTTTGTTTTCTTTTTTTTTTTTTTTTTAACTATCTGCTCTTTGATTCCGACTGGTGCTTCGCCTAGATGTTGTTGCAAGTCCTGTGCGATTTCGTGTGTGTATTACTTGCTCTGAGACTTACGGCAGCTGTAGGACTCTCTTCTAAAGAGGGTTAAGCTGGATATAGTGGGGCACACCTGTTGTCCTGGTGAGGCCGGGGGAAGAGGACCTGGAGTTTGAGCCCAGCCAGGGCAAACTGTAGGACACACGTAGGACAGCTTGTCTCAAAATAAAACAATGAAAATGACTGAGGGTGCAGCTCCGTGCGCAGACCCAGGGTTTAATCCCTAACGAGGAGGAAAGAATTCCCAGATCCCACTGGGAATCAGTGTCCTCTCAGTGCCGTCCTGATGTCCCCTCTGTGACTTACAACATTGGGACTTCAGAAGGACAATTATTTCCTGAGATGTCCCCTCAGCCTGGCTTTTGCTGAGTCCAGCCTCGGGCAGCCTCAGGCAGGACCGTCCCTGTGCAGTGCTTTGTCCCATCTTGGTGTATTCTGTCCCCAGGCATCAGAAGTAGACCTGTCCCAGGGTTGCTGGTGTGGACCTCGATCCTGCCTCTCCCCGGTGCAGTTACCACTTGCTGTCTTGAGATTAGTCACTGTCTCAGTCACTCTTCTCTTGTTGCTGGGACAAATACTAACACCCCAATCAAGGAGGGAAAAGTTTATTTGGTTCACAGTTACTGGAGGTTTCAGTCCACACTCAGCTGGGTCCACGGCAGAGAGGCACATGGCAGAGGGCAGCAGCTCATGGTGGGGCAGCAACTCATGGTGGAACAGCAATGGCAGCAGGCCAACAAGGGCAACAGAGGAAACAGAGTCTGTCTCTCTGTCTCTCCTATATTACATTCAGGCTCTCCGCCTCAGGCTATCCCTCTCAGACCACACCCATAACCCCAGCAGTACTCAGACCCATAATCTCATCTGTGGATCACCCATAATCCCAGGGCATCATGAGTTCATTTCAAACTCTAGAAGTCCCCGCCCCATGATTGCCTGAGGCTTTAGGGGGGACAGCTAGACACAAACCATAACAGTCACTAACTCGCTAAAGCTATCTTGTAAAGTAATATGCATAGCTGGTTCCTCATTGATCTTTCGCCCATTCATTTTGTAGCTTTGGTTTTATTTTCTTGCTCTGTCACTCAGGTGGGCCTTGACCTGACTGTGCAGCTCAAGCTGGCCTCACACTGGTGGGCTGTCGGAGTCCCTTCCTGGTTCTTGTCCCAGCCCAAGAAGTCTAAACTTATATTCCTAACAACCCGTTATTGGAATTCCACCAAGTTAACTCCAATCTACCACTCCCAGCGCAACCCACGGCGATAACAAGACACTAAAACATATTTATACAATTAATGGGGAGTCAAGGGGCCCTAGGTTCAACCACGAAGGCAGCTTCTGGAACCAAGAGGGTGACCCAGGGCTGTACTCGGGCTTTATTCATTGGAGAAAGGGGAGTGGCTTGTGAAAGGGAATTTTGGGAAGAAGGTGAGCTGTGAGCTGGGCTAGGTAGGAGGCCTGCATTCACCTCCGCCACATTTAGAGATTTATAAAGGAAGTAATTTGCATTATGCTATTGAGATAGCATTTAATATTTTAGGGGTCTGGTGCTTCAGCTCTGATGTGTAATCTTTCAAGCCCCACGAAGTCATAGCCTCTATCTCGAGGTTTGATCCCAGCTGACACCGTGGAGTAGTGGCTCTTCATCCTGTTATCAGGGAAACACGCGTGCCATCTTCAAAAATTACCACCAGCACCTCGGCTAGACCAGTACACACTGCTTAAGGCCAGCTGAAAGGATAATGAGAAGTCCTAGCCAGCTCTGTACATTTCAGTATGAGGGAATAGGGTCAGGCTCAGTCAAAATGGAGACAGTTGCTCTTCTTTCAAGGAGAGCTGCTCAGGCGGTCCTCCACAGTGGGGGTCCTCCTGCCTCAGCCTCCAGCGTGCTGGGATCACACACCACCCCTGGCCTGGCTGACATTCTGTTTCAGTTTTGATTAATGCTTTGTCTCGGTCACTTCTTACCATGATGCCCAAAGAGTGGTGGTCTTACTGCATCCTCTACTAGTTTTTAATCTTTTGTAAAGATTTACTGACTAGCAGCTGTGTGAACCCGTTCATGTTTTCCAAGTAACCTCACGACAGGCTGCCCTGGGAGGAAGTCAGGCTCCGCCGCGCAGTTCCTCACTGAGGTCGTCGTGTTTATTTGTGGCTCCCGTGTCTCCTTTAGGTCTGTGGTTTTAGCTTCTGTCTTTGTTGTGCACTGCTGTGGCCTTAGCTGCTGCGTTCTTTGCTGTCCCCAGGGCCCCCAGTGACCATGTGTCCAGTGAGCCTGGCGACCCACGCACCGCCATGGGCCAAGACGTGAGAGCAGTCAGCGCAGACTAGGTGGGCTGCATGTTAATGACCGGTTGCCCCGAGCCCTCTTGGATAGGCTGAGACTTCACCTGTCTGTCACACCCCGGGATTTCAGTGCGTGCTGCCTGGTGTCGGGCGCCCACATGCGGGGTGCTCTCACTCCTGCGCCTGGGCTGTCCAGTGAGGGTTCTCATCCCCATCTCTGTGCCTCAGCCTCCTAGCTTTTGTGATGCAGGAGGGATGGTTGATCTTTCCCTGAATCTGGGAGTGGGAGGCCAAGTGTGGGAGTGAGGCGGAATCCTGTGTTGCTGAGCCGGGAGCGTGGCCTTGTGCTTCTTGCTGTAGGTGCTGTCTTGAGAGGTCTGGGCTGAGGCTTCCTGGGAACTCAGGTCTCCCGGAGAAGTGAGCTTCTGCAAAAGCAGCTGTGTTCTAAGGCCTCGGGTGGGCTTCGAGTGCTGAGGTGAAGGGGAGCCAGAGGAGGGCGGGCGGTGGTGTCTGCTGTCCAGACATGCAGGGCTTGTGAAACTTGGCAAGGACAGAAAACCACACACAGCTCGGGGGTGGGGGGGACACAGCTGCGCTCTCTTCTCTAAGAAACATCGGGGAGGGTGTGAGGGATGAAGTGATTGGAGGTTGAAATCCAGCGTGGTGCAAGAGCAGGCGCGCCCCGGGAGAGCCTCTGCATCCCCCTAGCAGCTGCGCCCCTGTGGTTTTGTACCCAGCAGTGGCAGAGCTGGGGAGATTGCATGGACCGCTCCCTGGCAGCCTGCGTCCAGCCTTGTCCCAGTCAGGAGTCATGTGCGTGGCCGCTTCTCGTCCAGGTGCCAGGTGGTCCGGGGTGGCAGCCAGGAGCTGGCAGTCGCTGCCCCAGGAGAGGCCCCTGCTGCAGAAGGGCTAATTTAAGCTGAAGGCTGTTGGGAGTGGCTGCAGCTGGAGATCAATCAAACTGGGGCTAAGACAGCGTCGTGGGAAGACAGGGGAGCTCCTCAGTCGTGTAAACGGGCTGGTCCGGCCTGCAAGGCAGGAGGCTGCCAGGCAGAGGTGGAAACCGACACCACCCTCCCCAGGGTGTGAGTGAATGCTCCTGCAGGGCTCCTCCTGTCCTCGTTCCCACCCTAAATGAGGCCTGCACCTGGCCTCAGCTTTTGCTGCCTTTATTTTCTAAATCCCCTTAACATTTTCTGACCCAGGACCTCTGAGAGCCGTGCTGGTTTGTGGCAGAAGATAATTAAAAAATAGCAAAGACAGAGAGAGCCCCTGATCTTCTACCTGTCTGCCTAAAGGCAAATTTACATTTTAATTTGTGCGGCTGTCCCCATGTCCTGTGAGGAGGAAGGTAACACCCCCATCATTGCTGGACTGGAAGGGCAATGCGTGGTGTGTCCTGCTGAGCAACTGTCTTCTGCTGGGTTCTCCCCGCAGGAACCTCTCTTTCTCAATGCACGGCCCCTTTCCTTTATCTTTTTTACTTCTCCGTAATTTATCATCTTTTGTTAAAATGGTATAGAAATTCTCCAAGTTTAATTGCTTCAGTTGTGGGTGTTTTCACTTCCTTCCTGTGAAGGCCACGGAAAGCACAGATGTTAACAGCAGCTGACACTTGCATGTGTCTTTCACGCCTTTTGTTGGTTTACTTTGTAGGACCACGCCCTGAACCCGAGAGAGTAGATGCTGGGTGCCGTGAACTGGAAACTGGTCGAGTGCATGAGAGCATAACTCGCCTCAGTGCCCAAAGCAGTCAGCTGCCTCGGTCCTCAGAAGGCATCCTGCCTGGCTAATGTCAGCCGGTAGTCACGAGGCAACCTTTTGTCATGTCATACTAACTTTGCAAAGGCACAAATAAATACCCCCGTTGTTCAGGGGACATTTGCCGATCAGGAATGGATCACCACCAGACCTGCCTCTTGTCTTCTTGTTTCTCTTTTCCTTTCAATGTTTAAAAAAAATCTTTATTTATTCATTTGGTACAAGGTCTTCTATGCAGCTTGGACTCAGAGTGATCCTCCTGTCTCAGTCTCGCCAGTGCTGGGATTACAGCTGTGTGCCACCATGCCTGGTTTTGGTGGCTGGCACAGTGCACCTGGGTTCTGCACCTGGCAGAGCATGCGATACCAGGGATCAAACTTGGGTCCTTATATTTGCCAGGTGTCTCAGTTACTCTTCTCTTGTTGCTGGGACAAATACCCGACACTCAAATGAGGGAAGGAAAGGTTATTTAACTCACAGTTACTGGAGGTTTCAGTCCATATTCAGCTGGCTCCAAGGCAGGCTTGTACACGGCAGAGAACAACCTTTCATGGTGGCAGCACAAAACAAGAGTGAAGGGAGGAGTAGCAGCAGCTCAAGCAGCTAACTTCTCTTCCTTCCTTACATTGAAATAGCACCCACACCCACAATAATCAATCACAAATTTCAGGAGCTGCCCCAAGATTGCATGAGGCTTTGCGGGGGACACCTATACACAAACCATAACACCAGGTAGGTGCTCCTGCATTTCCACTAACATGTGGCTGAGGGTCACTTAGAAATGTGGAAGTTAGGGCCGGCAAGATGGCTCAGTGGTCTAATGTGGTCTAATGCGCCTGCTTAGGAAAACTTAGGCAACCAAGGAACTGTGGTTCGATCCCAGCACCACATGCCATGCAAGCCCCACCCCCAGGGCAGGCTGAGCTGGCCATAATACCAAAAAAAAAGAAAAAAAAGAAAAAAAGAAATAAGGAAGTCAAGGGCCAGGAGGTAAAGGAGCGCCCTAGAACAGAGTGTTGCCATCCGGCTTGGGGGGTGGACTCTACCCCTGCTCCTCTTTCTCATTTTCCTGCAAGCATGAGAGTCACCCTCACTGCTGGGTGCGACTGCTGTCACTCCTGGTGTGTCTCTGCTTTCCTTGTTCCCAAAGGCAGATTCACCTCAGCCGGCCTAGCGGCCTCCGTGTGCTTTGAGGCCTCTGAGCTCCAGGCTGGGCCGGGCTGGGTGCCCAGTCCCACTGAACGAGCCCTCACAGGGTCCTGCGGCACTCGACCGTGGCCTGGCTGGGCTGCACCCACCTTGGCTCCTTGCCTCCTGTTTCCTCCAGCCTCCATCCAGACCCTCTGGGATCTACACTCAGACACAAACTTAGACAAACTGTGTGGAGGACGCCTGCGCAGCTCTCCTTGAAAGAAGGGCGACTGTCTCCATTTTGACTGAGCCTGACCCTATTCCCTCCTATTGAAATGTACAGAGCTGGCTAGGACTTCTCATTATCCTTTCAATTGGCCTTAAGCAGTGTGTATTGGTCTAGCCCAGGTGCTGGTGGTAATTTTTGAAGATGGCACGCATGTTTCCCTGATAACAGGACGAAGAGCCACTGCTCCACGGTGTCAGCTGGGAGCAAGCCTCGAGATAGAGGCTATGACTTCCTGAGGCTTGGAAGATTACACGTCAGAGCTGAAGCACCAGACCCCCAAAATATTAGATACTATCTCACTAGCATAATGCAAATTACTTCCTTTGTATATCTCTGAATATAGTGGAGGTGAATGTAGGCCTCTTACGTAGCCCAGCTCACAATGCTCATCTTCTTCCCACAATTCCCTTCAGTGCTCACCTTCCCCAAATTCCTTTTCGCAAGCCACTCCCCCTCTCCAATGAATAAAGCCCGAGTGCAGCCCTGGGTTGCTCTCTTGGTTCCAGAAAGCCATCTTCATGGCTGGACTTAGGGCCCCTTGGCTCCCCGTTAACTATATCTATCTATCTGTCTATCTATCTATCTATCTATCTATCTATCTATCTATCTATCTATCTATCTTAGTGTCTTTGTTATTGCCATGGACTGTGCTGGAAGTGGTAGATTGGAATTAACTTGGTGGAATTCCAGTAATGGGTTAGGATTATAAGTTTAGACTTCTTGGGCCGAGATGAGAACCAGGCAGGGACTCCAACAAATATGCTCAGTCTGTTGTAGTTCAACTCAGTGAGAACAATTTCTACCCCTTCTGTAATGTTCTAGAACATGCCTACTGCATTCTGCACTCTGTGCTGGCACTGCCCATGTAAACATGGTTGGGTTTACCCAAGCAGTGAAGCTATGGAATCTGAGGGACAAGCCCAGCCAGTGTCCTTTCAGGGACAGCAGGAAATCAGGGGGTCCGGGGCCTGGAGAATGCACCAGATGTGACTTCCAAGGCACAGACTCATGCAGTCCATGGGGCCTCCTGGTGGGAGAATCTTGCTAGCCGCAAGTTGAGGGAAAAAATCTCAGGAGACCAATGGCTGGGAGACATGAGATCCAGAGAGATGGGATGGTGTCCCCAGACCTTCCCAGGGTTCCCAGGAGGGCTCTCGGGCAGCAGCAAGGCAGGGTTGTCCGGTGCCCAGAGCTCCCCCAGGGCAGTGGGGCTGAATGCCAAGTCCAGGGAGATCCTTGAGACCAGGGACCCAGGACAAAGGGTGAGGCGATTTCCCAGGGTGGATGGCAGGGAGTCCACAGGGGACAGGGTCCTGGGAAGGCGGCAGTGTGCAGGAGCATCCCACGTTGCCCCTTCTGCTTCCCAAGTCCCTGTGCTCAGAGCTGTGCATCCGGCTGCTTCTTTCCACCTCCCGTCTCAGGAACAGGCAGAGCATGGCGGAGACTCACAGGTCCCTGCTGGACACACAGGACCCTCAGGGCCCGCGTGCTCCCCTCCAGGACGCCCACTGCACTCCGCTCTGCTCTGCTTTGACCTCTTTTCCTTTTGCCTGTTGCTGACACAGTCGAAGCACCCAGCACAGAGGCATTCGGTCAATATTTGTTGGATGACAGATGGCACTTTTGGAAAATGATTAGACAGGCTGAGAATCTGGGCTGATGGATCCTGGGGCCATTAGCAGCCTTCCTGCCCATCCTGGGGAAGAGCATCTTCTGAGCACTAAAGCCAAGCAGAGGTTCTCCCTCCCCAGGAGTGGGAAGGAGAGTAAGGGAGGGGCTGTGTGACCCCAGGATATCTGACCCCGGCTGACCCTGCCCTCCACTGCTCCTCTCCAGGCTGCTCTGTGTCTGTCCCATGTCACAGCACAGTGGTCCGGCCCCATGGTCCCTTGCTGACTCCCTGTTGTGTGTCTGAAAGTCAGCCAGAGCCATGAGTGCTGCTCTCGCGTCCACCAGGGCTACAGGGCCAGGCAAGTTTCCCTCGGCTACCAGGACAGGACGTGTGTCCCTCCACCTGTGGCCAGCAGCAGCGGGCACCAGGATCTCACTGGTGGCCGTGGGACAAGAAGGCCAGGCACAGCCCTGCCTGTCTCACACCCTGCCTACCACATGTCTGCAAATGTGCACTGCATCGAGGAAGGTTTCACATTTCTTTTTAAATTTTATTTTTTAAAGAATACAAAATGGTAGAAAAACAAATGATACAAAGTCTGACTAAACTGATAGGAATTAAGCAATGGCTGTATTGCATGATGTTATCTTCAAATTAGTTATTTAGGTTACCTGATATAAACCTTTCTAAATTGGTTAAAAAGAAAGAAAGAGGTGGTATTTTTACACAGTGGAGTATTTCTCAGCTGTAAACAGGAGAAACTCAAGGGTTTTATAGGTAAATGGATGCAACTAGAGACTGTATTGGTAAGTGAAATGAATCAGATCCACATGCGCAAACATCATATTGTCTACCTCGTGTAAGGACCTCAAAGAGTAAAAAAAAAATCTGAAAGACACAATAGATACTGTGAAAGGGAGAGAATTTGTTCCAAAGGACAGAAAAACTGGGATGAGGAAAAGACAAAAGGAGGAAAAAACATTTGTGCATGCATGCAGTACAGCTTGGATAATCGTACTACTGATTTCTGCTGGTCTGTTCAAGGGAGCAGTTAGTGTTTAAAATGTATTTTTAATTTAAACTTTCTTTTCCCTTCTTTTCAATTTCTCGCTTTTTGGTAGGGTACTCTAATGAAAACCCAGATGGATTGCCCGCACTTGGCCTGGTAACCATCTCCAAAGCCAAGCTTAGCAGGAGGAGCCGGGTTCTGAGCTCTGTCGAGTGTGGCCCGCCCTTCTCCGTGACGAAGGGGTCCTTATACTGTGCAGCTTGAGGCCTAAGCCCGAGCCACACTCTGCTGACCCTGCCCAGACCCAGAGTCTCGTGGAATGAACATGCTGAGGCCACCTAGCCCGGGGCCAGGAGCTGAGCACGGCTCCTGGAACCCTCTGCCCCTTCGCCACCACAGTCGGCCTCAGGACCCACGGGCTGAGATACCAGCTGCCTCACAAACACGAATAGTTTGTGTATCACTCGCGATCGCTCACTTCTATTAAATGCGAGCTGATTCTTGTTATGCCCGGCTACTATGAGCCCCTGCAGAAGCTGTGAGGGGAGCCCCTCCAATAAAGTCATTTATTTATTTATTTGTTTGTTTGTTTGTTTGTTTGCTTTTTGTGGGACCAGAGTTCAAACTCAGGACCTTGCGCTTGCCAGGCAGGTGCTTGTGCCATGAAGCTATCTCCCCAGCCTCAAAGTCATTTATGATCAAACTCAAAATGTAAAAAGAAAGTCTTGGCGTCACGCGCTGCATGCAGTCCTTGGGGGCTTTGGATCTCTTTTCTCCTCTTTTTACTAATTTTTTAGCACTGGAGACGGCCTCAAGTCTTTGCACTGAGCCCCACCCCCAGCTCTTTTTAATAATTTCTTATTCTGAGAACGGTAGTCCCGCATCACCAAGGCTGGATTGCTCAGCCTTCCACCCCAGGCTGCTCAAGGGTCTGCTGTGTTCAGAACCCAAGGCTGGTGTGTGGACGGCAGATGCGACTTCAGCGCTCCTCAGAAGCAGGCGATGTTCCAGCAGTAATTGCCGAGCTTGACAATGGGGACAGAGTTTCAGCAAAATGAGAACAAAAGGGTCTGGGTGCGCATGGAGACACTGCACAGCTGAAGTGGGGACGAGATGGGGTCCAGCCAGACAGAGCGCGTGGAAGAATGCAAGGCACGCTGCCCGGCGCAGCTGCTCGG
>PVKN010031492.1:0-12496 GCA_004027915.1 Capromys pilorides | reverse complement strand
TGCTCCAGGGAGGAACCAATTATACCCCAGGGCAGGACTCCCACCAACAGGGAGCCGGCTGCTGAGTCATCCAGCCAAGTTGACACAACGTATCAACCACTATAGGGAGTTTGATATATTTGACCTGCAAAACAGAACTTGGATGAAATTCTTGCTGTTTTGATCTTCTCCTTTAATTTACTGATGGACCCATTGACTAACTTAAAGATTATAAAGTGTTTTGGGGTTTTTTGGATGTGTGTGTGTGTGTGTGCGCGAGCGCGCGCACGCAAGGTTTCACTATACAGATTGGCTTTGTAGTAATCCTTGTGTTTTCAGCCTCCCTAGTGCTGGGATTATAGGTGTGCACCACCTCCCCCCACTCCAGACTCCATCACAGGCTCAGCACACCTATGGGCAGGACTGGCATGGCATGCAGTGCCAGGGATTGAACCTTGGCCCCTACCCTTGCCTTAGCAATATAAAGTGGTTTTGTTATTGGTTTACTTTCAGTCTTAGCCATAACTCAGACCTTGAGTGTTTTATGCAGCTCCTTGGATGTACAGACAAGTCTAAGTCACATTTCACTGCCCACCAGAATTGTCCTGACCCCGTTGTTAGCATCCCTCCAGGCTTTTCCTCACCAAGGACCAAGAAAGCATGTGGTACCAATCTTCCATCCAGAAAGAGAATGCAGGGTTTTAGTTTTGACTTTTCAGAGTTTAATGCATTTCTGTTTTCTTTTTTCTGTGTCAAGTCTTAGGTCAAGTCTTGCCAGTCAATTCTCAGTGTTCCTGCATTTCCTATTTATCAGTTTGCTGCTCACTGGGGAGATAGCTCAGTAGTATAAATGCCTGCCCGGAAAGCATGCGGTCCTGTGTTTGGAGATATATATATATATATATATATATATATATATATATATATATATTCACCAAAATCAGTATTTATTCGTGACACACTTCTCCATCCTCCATGGATAGACACAGAGCAGCAGACTTTGAGTTGCCCAGTGCTCATCTTCCTATTCATACTTTACCATCATAGTTCAGCTCTCAATCTGCAAATAAGTAGCTTTTCCACAGGGAATGGTTTGGGCAGTGATTTTCATATTTTTGTGCTTTTTTCTGGTGATTTTGCTGTGTAAAGGGCCCCCAAGCATGGTGTCAAAAGAACTGGGTAGTGTCCCCCAGCTCAAAGGATAGTGACATGCTATGCAGAGTTAACTCACATTCGGTTGGGTCAGCTTGTTCAGGCATCAGTTTTCATGTTGTTGTCCTTGAGTTCAATGTTAATGAATCAACAGAGCAGACTAAATTGTCAAAGCAAGAATGCACATACATCACACATGATACACACACACACACACACACACACATACACACATGCAATTAAGTTCATGGCTCAATCAGTTGTCAATATGTGATCAGAGGCTTTCATGAACCTAATCTTGTATTTCTCCTAGGAGCAGTGACCCAGTATCCACTAATTCATGGTTAGTCATGACTTTATAAAACCTAATTCCACAAATAAGAATCAATAGTCATGTGTGTAAGTGTTAGGTGTGATATTGAAGATAAATGTTACAGACCTATTTGCCAGGGAAGGAAGTGTGCATGTCATGTCCTGCATGAACAATACCTGACGTGAGGGAGCCCATGTGGCTGCTTCTGTCTGGGTCTCCTCTAACAAGCCAGATAGAAATGCATCATTTTCTAGGCCATTTCACTTGGATCGAAGCTTGTTTTCGTTCACACTCCTGGTGCTTTGCAAAAAAAAAAAATGGCTGTTTAATTTTTTAAAAATGGCCTCACTGTTATGTGTACATTTGCAGTCTGAACACCCCATGGAGGGAAGACACACCTCTCTTCTTGACAGGGGTGGGTCGTTGAATTTTATGTTAAATCTTGACATTGCTATAAATCTCTATGGCTAGCAGCCTGCATTGGATATTTAGTACTGTTTTCATTTCTGATACTAATCAATCTCAGAAGAATGTGCTATTATTTTTTAGTTACACGTAAGCATTTAGATGAATATAAAATAGCTTATTGATAGCTTACTTGTCGACGAGTGTATTGATACTTTTGTCAAATTCTGCTTGTCAATTGATTTGACTGTCAAACTGCCCTGGATGTGTAATAGAAGCACAGGGCATTTTAATTTCCTGTCCGTCACACCTGGGGACGGACAGGATGAAGGAAGTGAGTTTTTTCTCCTAACAGGAGTTGTGCAAGGACCTGGTCTGCTGAGTGATTTCTTTAAAGAACGACCTCAACACTTTACATCAGATTCTACAAGACCAGGACCACTCAGGCCACTGAAACGTTGAATTGTTCACGTGAGACTCCCCAGTTGTAGAGGGCCTACAACATCTCAACGGAGAAACGCTTTGCCTACAGTGATTTTGTTTTTTTCTTAATTTAAAGGTTCTTAGTAGACACCTTAGGATGCTTGTTAAATGCACCAACGACATTAAGCGCTTAATGCTCAGATACCCATAAGGCCATTTCCCTCCACCTGGGAATGCGTGCTGAGCCTTTGCAGCCCTTCCCTTGTCAAGGCAAAGTAGCCATAAGTCAGTGACATGTGAAGGTTTTCTCAGGCCCCTAGTAAGAGTCTAGCCAGATGTGCATTTCTTGTTCCTTTTGGTAAACAGATTCAGATTTGGAATGATTCAAGGAACTAAAAACTATCCCTTGCTCAGAACTGCTCTCT
The DNA here is from genome assembly GCA_004027915.1 of Capromys pilorides. Lineage (NCBI taxonomy): Eukaryota > Metazoa > Chordata > Mammalia > Rodentia > Capromyidae > Capromys > Capromys pilorides. The sequence goes on along the minus strand of PVKN010031492.1, from coordinate 9,799 downwards.
GCCTGCTAATTGCATGAAGCTTAACAGATCCTCCCTTAGCAGCACCAAATAAGGGCTGGCTGGAAATCAAAACCTCCTCTCCAAGCACTTTGAATTTTCCAAAGGAACTGTAACGTTCCTGGAGATGTTTATTAATGGAAATGGGTAACTTTGTGGACCAGGGTGACATCCTGCAGATTGATAGCCTGTTATTAGTGTTGTCATTATTATGATTTTTTTTTTGACCCTAGGTTTTGAAATCTTCCTCCCTTATCCTCCCTAAGAGGAACTTTCTCCATCACTTGGGACTGTAACAAGGGGGTGGGGTTCGATTCCTCAGCGAGGGATTCAAACTAAATGTGCAGAATGTTAATAAACCCAGGATTTTGCCTTCCATTCTGTGTTGCTGTGCCCCAAAATACAAAACCTAATTAGTGCATCCAGAGAAGCATTAAATGGATTTCATGCTGTTTAATAAATGCTTTACATGCTTTGGTGCCACTGCAAATGTGTGGTTGAGCAAGGGTGAGGATCGGGAGAGGAAATGGGGACTGTGTAGGGAGCGTGTTCAAGATGTGTGTTTCGGACACAAGATCTTCAGTTCCCCAAGTTCTCCTCTCCCAATGATCTTACTGTTTTCCTGGGTTTGGTTCTCACAGGTGGTCTCCAAAGTCTTACCTCACAATTGTCTACACTCTAAGCAATCAAAAGCTACAGTTGATTGGTGTACACTGAGAAGTCACTGTTTGATTGGCCCAGTTTTGGACATGGAAACTCAAGGATGTGAGTTTGTCTCCAGGAAGCTTTGATTCTTTGGGGAAAGGCAGAACACACAATATCTGATTTGCAAGGTAGAACCTCAGTCTGACACTTAACCCCCACCTGTACCTGGTCTCTTATGTAGTTACCAGTCCATGACATCTGTTTTAGAGTACGGTCTTTATTGTGTAATGGCTGTCAAGTTACTGCACAGAAGAATTACCAAGAGAACTCTAAAACAACTACAAAAACCATTCTACTGCTGACACACACCCTCTGGAGGTTTTGGAGAACTTTAGCCTGCATCAGCATCACCCAGAGGACATATAAAACACAGATCACTGGACTCCACAGCCAGAGATTTTGAGTCAGTTGGTCCAGGGCCCAAAGCATTATATTTCTAGAAATTATTGCTTAAGCTACTCATCCAGAATCACACTTGAGGAGAATTGCCCTTTGCTAATTAAATCAGAATTCTTGTAAACTCTTCTGGTATTAGGACGTAGACTGAGATTCGTGTCCCACACATTCCTTGCTGATTGGTATGTGGCAGGGGTAGACTCTCATCCATCAGAAACTTCTGATGGTCTCATGCAACTTGACTTTTTCTTCAGTGAACTGGTAAAGGTTGGATGCAAGGATCTGTATACCTTTAATTTTTCTGAAATCTCCCAGAGTTCCCAGCCCAGGATGGGTACCAGAGTATGACTTGGATGGCACTGACCAAGGAAACCTGGTGGCAGGAGGAGCTGGAGAGGCTCCCAGAGCTCTAAGATTCTCTTCATTCCCCAGGAACCCAGGGGAAAGTTCTTTTCCTGCATGTGTGAACCCTTCAGTGTACCAAGCAAGGACTTCCTCCTTCCTTTCTTCCCTCCCATAGGTAGGGAAGGGCATATTATTAGCATTTGCTTTTAAAGAAAGCACCTGGGAGGCCTGGAGCATGGGTAACTGGTTGCCACGCAGATTCACCTGCATGCTTGCTAAGTACGCAGACTTCCGGACAACATTTGCATCCGCTTGCATCAGAATCTGCAGCTTTTTAATGATCTGTGGGTAATTCATGTACAGAGTGATCTTTGAAAAGAAAATTGGTCTCTTAGAACTAGAGCAAGGAGTTGGGAGACCTGAGTTGAGATTCTTCTACTTCCATTTGCAATCATCTCATGAAAAAAAAAGAGTAATGTAAGTCTTGTTCCTTTAGTAGATGGGAATTGGTAATAAAAGGATCCTAGCAGGAAAAATCTAGGAGTTGAATGCCCAGAAGATCCATCCTCTTCCTCACCCAGTTTCTCTTTGATGACTTGCTCAGATACCCAATTTCAGGCTACTGTGGGATATAGCAAGATCACCTAGCTGGATCCAATGGCAGTGATGAGAAGCTGAGATTCTCCCAGTCCTCCAGGCATCCCACAGTCTTCCGTAGCTACTCTGCCTGAGCCCAGGCAGCGGGCACTCCCCTGCCTGGTCTGGCCTTCACTGTGGGCCGAGTTCCAAGAGGACAACTGAGCAGAAACGCTTTCTCTAGGCCATGAGAAAGCACACCAGCCAGACAACAGCTCCCTCCAGCTACTCACGCATCCTGCCTCCAATGACCTGGAGAGCACAGAGGGAGCGGTGGGGGTAGCTGGGCTCAGCGAGTGTTCCCTGTAGTGCGTAATTAAAGAAAACACCTGTGTGGCTGCTAAATCACTTCCTGCGGTTCCCCTGTGCAAATACTGTGCTCAATAACCTTACAAGTGCCTCATTCCTTCCACCCAACCGAGGCAGCACACAGAGCTGCAATGCATAAAGCTGGCACATTATGAGTTCAGGAACCCTTACAGGATCTCTTAAGATTGATTTGTGACTAGTCCACTGCACCCTTTGGTTGGCCTGGCTGCTGTCTTCCTGACTGCAGTCTCAGGAAGGAGCATGGATGGGAAACGGCTTCCTTGCTCTGAAGCACCCTTCTGCCATCAGCTCCTCTCTGAATCCCAGGCTGGTTTATGGAAGGGTTCAAGAACTGCAGGAGCCAGAAAATCTTAAGCCATAACTTAAAGACTGTAATTGCTGGCCAGATGCTGTCCCACAGGAAAATAGCCAACGGCAGTGAAATGAGATGCAAGTGGGACCTATGGATTTTGCTGGAAACTCAGGAAAGGGAAATGACAATAAATCACAAAGCAAAGGTATCATTCTGGAAGGACTTCTTCCTGCTGCTGAAGTTTATGGGGTGCTTTGGTTACCACCAGGATCTTGTGGGGCCCTGGCTATCCAAAGTAGAGGAGATAGACTATCCTACACCAGCAGGTGGATAGGCAACAGGATTCAGTGTGATGACAGGCGAGCTTTGTAATTTACTTCTTCCAGGGCAAAGAAACACTGTTTTCATTGGGAGCTTTAGAGTATTTGAGCAGATGAGTGAATGGGCCTGAGAGACCCAGTAAAAAGGATTGTTGGGTAGTAGGGGGGACAGGGGGAGGGCTTCAAATGAGCAGAGCTGTAGAACTGTATTCTGAGAAGTGAGGGCAGCTGCAGGTTCACCCCACTCACTCTCTGCCACACCACTGCTTTGTTGCTAATTGAAATCATCTTGTGTATGCATTTGTCTACTATTTAGTTACTCAAATTTCTTGTGCAAGGATTTGGACTTGTGTTCAACCTATTCACAACTAGATCTTCAGAATAGTCCAGTGCCTGGACACATGCAGCACACATAAACTTACTGAATGGTGCAAATTTTCACTATTTAAGGGCTCTCATTTTATGTCTGGCTTAGAAACTATTCTGGCATAGACTGATTTGGAATCCAGCCAGCATATGTTGTCTTTCTATCTTGCTGATTGGTGATAAGTGGATTAATTTCCTCCATGTTATTGTTTGTGTGTAGATGTCCCCCAAACCTTCACGTGGTTTTGGGGGATGAGATTCTAGATTTTGTGATTGATTCATGGTTCAATGCTGGGATTATGGATGTGAGTCCTACACCCACCCTGGGGCAGGCAGCCTGTGTACAGTAGAGGGGAGGGAGAGTCTTGTGCTTCAGCCCCTCCCCTTTTGCTCTTGTTGCTTTTGCTGTCTTCTGCTGTCATGAACTGTTGCTCCTCTGCTGTGTGCTACACTTCTTTGGAGCCAGCAGAGTATGGACTGGAAGCTCCATAACTGTGAGCTAACTAAACTTTTCCATCTTTAACTTGGGGCATTGGGTATTTTGTCTCAACAATGAGAGAAAAGTAACTAAGATACTCCATAAAGAAGGGAGTACCAAAGGAACCTAGGGCTCCTTCTGCCTCTCCAGAGCATCTACACAGATCTCTCTCTCTCTCTCTCTCTCTCTCTCTCTCTCTTTCTCTCTCTCTATCTCTCCCTCCCTCCCTCCCTCCCTCTCTCCCTCCTATCAGGATTCTTGGGAAAGACACATTAAGCACAGTGCACTTTCACTCTTCAGTCTGTGGAGTAGAAGGTGGGTGTTATATGAATAGAAGCATTTCCTGCTCTGAGAAATCCATGGTGCTGCAAGTAACCAGAGTAAAACAGACAGTGAGTTCCTTTGTGCACAAAGGCACTGAAGAAGCTCTGCAAAGGTTCATGTGGGGAACACAATGCATCTGGGACGTTTAGTAATTTCCTGGGAGATTGTGTCTGTTCAGAGTCTTGAAGGAAGACTCGGAAGTGGCTCTGGATTCACGTCGCAGGGCAGTGGGGCCCACAAACAGGGGTGAGCATTGTGTTGCTGTAGAGACCAAATAACCCAGACACTTGGGAAAGCCATGTGTAACACTTGAGTGGACAAATGGTGAGAAGTTAGAAAGGCTTGGTACCCGGTCTGCGTGCCTGTCACAGTCTAGGGACTTAGGAAAGCACCCCAAGGTGGAGGCAGATTCCAGGTAAGAGGATGTTCTGAAGCAGTAGTATCCATGGAATTAGTTAAATAAGTGCTGCTATCTTGTTTTCACAAGCGGCTTGACATTCAAGAAGCACCTCTCACTTTCCAGCCTCATCTGCTGCTAGCATGTTGCTTAGCTCTTTGAGCAGAACTAAGGGCAGAGTCGGAAGAATGAGCTAAACTCAGCTACCTCTACTTTCTCAATGAGCTTCCCTGTCTGGAATACTGAATTAGACATGAAAGATTTCCAAACAATCCATGGATTTATATTGTACAATTTTCCCTCCTATCATCTTTACTATCGGAGGTGAGAGGTATGGATCTTATATGTCCATGGACTTCTGAACATGATATATTTGATCATCTCTTGAAGGGCATACAGAAAGACAATGGGGCACATAATATACTCCTTTACCCCAGGTGCAGGTAGCGCCTCTCCCTGTTTCAATATGGCTTTGTGGGCCAATGAGCCCATAGAAGAAGCCAACATTGAGCCTACATATAAAATAACAGTGATAAATATATATATCACTGTTCCTCAAGGTCAAAAATGAGAGGACGGACAGGATTCAACCTGTCTATAGTTGGCAGGCAAGAGATATAACCTGCAACTCACAACCTCAGCAGTACAGAACTTGTGACTAAAGATGGATTGGAGCTATGAGACAATAGCTTAATGGCCAACCTAACCTCCCCTAAAAAGTCACAAGCTGCTCCATAGCTTGCTTTAGTAGCATAACATGGGTGACTTTCAAGTATCTGTGCTCTTTTGGAGCATAGATTCTAATGGCCATATGGCTACTCCATCATTGGGATATACAATAATTTAGCAACTTCCTGCACTTAACACATTGATGTTTCAAAAGTGTGTTACTCTTAGAGACTGTACAACCACCCATATATTTCGAGCACACACCCTGAAGTAATCCCTGATTATTAATTTCAGAAGCAGAATTGCTAAATTTAAAAGTATGAATATTTAAAGGTTAAAATTCACTTTTTAAACTACAGTAAACATGAATTATATATGTGTTTTATTGTTCTTCAACACAACAGAGATTTTTAATGCCCTGAAACATTAAGTGCAGGGAAAGGTTTAAATAGCATCCACTGAATGTAATAGAAATGGGGACACAATTATTTCACAGTAAAGCTAAACCTTCCCTTTAAGAAAGCATTTAAAGGTGAGGGGAACTATTAAGAGAAGCATTTGCCACAGCTGGTAGAGACACCATGTTGTTAGTGATTTTAATGCAATTGCATTCTTAGCAGAACTAATTTTGTAAAGCATTCCTCTAAATAATCCAATTTTACTTGGTGCTTATGGTTGGACAAAGGAGCAGGCAGGATTCGTATCAGTATTTATGGAGTGTAGCCTTGTAGAAATTACTCTGGCCAGAGGACATTGCTATAAATCTACAGTGACACTTGTGTTTTTGATTCCATCTTTCGTTTCTGAATTTCAGCCTTTGTAATTAAAAATCTATACCATAAAATATTGGCCTGTGACAATTTCATTTCTCCCCTGGGGTCCTGTGATTTTCTGAGGTACGCCTTGTCCGGGGCTCTGTGGAGGGTGATTGTCTGAGAGTTTGGAAGCCCATCTCCAGGACAGGAATTTGGTATGCCAGTGTGGGTGTTGCCCTGGGGAAGTCCAAGTCTAAACCTTTGCTGGCTCCCTGAGGACACATCTGAGAAACCCCTTATCCTGGTTTCTAGGACTGACTCTACAGCCTCTGTTTTATAAGACTAAATAAATTGATAAATTCAGCTGATTCAAAGCGTTTACATAATCTTTCCAATGTCAACAGTCATTTAAATTATCCTAACTTTATACTGAATCTCCAAAATCCAATTACTAGCTAATAATAATTGTCAGTTTTACTTTAAACCTTTAATGATAGGTCACTAGGGATGTGTAGCAGTGGGATTAAGTCGCTGTAGAATGTAGCTGTACCCAGTCTTAAATTACTTGCCTCTTATCTCAGGCTAACAGAGCCACTATATGTTTTGTCACCATTTTTGCTAAATAGAATAAATGTCACCAAAATTAATTTCATCTCCCTTAAATTAGCTTCTTAGTGTGATTTCTCACTTCAGTCAAAATTTATTTCTTCAGGAATTTAATTTCCTTCTTCATCTCTTTTATTTGAGAGAGCGAGAATGTTCCGGAGCAAATGTCTTTTAATCACTGGCTGGCAAGTTTTGAGGCTTGCTTTTCATTAATAATTGCTGAACCTTTTGGGGGGAGTGTTAGAGGATATTTCTATTTTATTTAAGCTATTGTATGCTTCTAAACAGGGTAGACTGGGCTCCTTCTGAATAGTCTTAGAGGAAGCTGTGGACCTTACATATACCAAGAAAACATTCTTTTTTCTGCATGAGAAATGATTCAGCAGGAAGTTTATAATTAGGCAGTTTAGTTGCTTTTACTATTTTTTAATCATTTTCAGGTATACACTCTTGACAATAACTATCCTTTAACCAAGGTGTGTGTTTGAGAAAATCTATAGAGATTTTAAAGTAAACTTCTCCTGGAACAGGAGAAATGCACAGCAGGATTGCCTGACTCTGAAATGTGTCCTGAAGACAAGCTGATAGTACCCATCAAACATCCCATCTGCTCATCAACAGGAGCCCACAGGCACCATAACTTTGGGAGGATGAATGGTGAGAGATGGACAGGCAACTCTAGAATGATGGTATGAGGACCTCTGTGACCTGCTCCCTAGTGAAATAAGCATAACCAGTAATGATTATGGGGAAAAGCCCAACATATGACTTATTTCAATATTATCATAGAGAAATACAGGAAGGGGAGATTTATTTAAGATCTGTTTACATTCAAAAGGAACAGAGATTCCACTGCATTTGAATCTCTGGCCCTTTCCTTTTCTTCCCTCCCAGTCTGGTTAAATGGAAACTTTTCTCTAAGTGGGTGTGGACAAGAAGTTGGGGCTCTCTGCCCTTCTGTCCCAGTCAAGGGGCGTGGTATCGCATCTGAAAGAACAGGCAGCCATCATTTCCTATTCCTTCCACTCTTCAACTGCACAAACTTGATTCTTGGGGAGTGCAGTCAGGAGGTTATGCTGCCTTTTGTCCACCCAATAGATCACAAGACAAGCTAGCACTGGGCCAGGGTGATAGCTCAGTAGTCTAAGCACCTGCTTGGCAAGCACAAGGATCCAGGTTTGTTTCTCCAAAATGGGGCATGGTGGTGCACGCCTGTAATCCCAACACTGGGGAGGCTGAGATAGGAAGATCATTATGAATCTGAGCTGTGTAGTGAGACCCTCTACCAAATAAATAAAAAACAAGAGGTTTTTTTTTATGTGTTTAGTACAGGGTCTACAGGGTCGCAGCGCACAGAGCTCTGAAGCTCTCTGTGCAGGGATTCACTTTCTTTGAAGCAGTTTGAGGCCAATGACAGTCTCCAAAACAATGGAGAATTTTGGAGTAAGTAATTATGAAGAAGTTAGCAATTCTATGAGACTGAAAGGATTCCAAGTGATAACTATAGGAAGATATAGCTAAGGACTCTGCTTGCTACAAATCTAAAGGATGAAAAGCTCAAAAGCTATGCCTGCCCATGTACAACTCAGTAACAATAATGGCATTTACAATATTGTGCAAGTATCACTACTGGTTCCCAAATATTTTCATTACCTCTGGAACAAATTCTGGAGCTATTAAAGTCATAGCTCCCAATTTCCTCACCCCAGTGGGCTAACTTCTCATTAAAAGTAGTGGAATTCGGAGCTAGCAGAAGGATATACCCAACGTGCTAAAAGAAAACCTATCAAACAATAATCTTATCTCCAGCAAAACTATCTTTTAAATATGAAAGGGAAATAAGGCTATTCCTGGATAAACAAAAACTGACAAGTTTCACTGCTAGCAGGCTGACCTTATTAGAAATATTAAAGGAAGTTCTTTAAATTGAACATCAAGGACATCAGACATTAATTCAAATCATGTGAATGAACAGAGCACCAGTAAAAGTATTATATAAAAATACAAGATAATGGAAATGTATATTTATTCTTTTCATCTATTAACTAATTTTAAAAGCAGCTATATGCAAACAGAATTGTGAGATCTAGCAATTCCACCAGCAATTCCACTTCTAGGATCTAGAAATTCCACTTCTAGGTTTATAACCCCAAACATTGAAAACACAGAGTCAGAAACTTACATGCCAGGCTTCACAGAATCCTTGTTTACAGTAACCAAATGATAGAAACTGCCCAAATGGCTGTTAGCTGACAACTGGATAACAAAATGTGAGAGATAAGGGGCTGGCGAGATAGCTCAGCAGACTAAGTGCCTGTTTAGGCAAGCACAGGGACAGGGATTCTATCTCCGGTACCACATGCTGCACCATTCCTGCCTCTGGGCACACTGAGCTGGCAACTGAGTCTGGGTGTGGTGGTGCACCCCTGTAATCTCAGCACTGGGGAGGCTGAAAACGGGAGGCTCATTACAAGTGTGAGCTGCATAGTGAGACCCTGCATCAAATACATAAAAAAATCTAAATATGGGAGATAGATAGACAGACAGATGAAATGTTATTCAATAATAAAAATAAATGATTTACTTTTACATGGTGCCATACTATGGATCAGCCTTGACAATTTTATTCTAAGTTAAGTAGACAACACCAAAAGGCAAATGTTATATTGCACTTATTTAAGGCACCTTAAATGGCAAAATTCATAGAAATATAAAGTAGAATAGACATTACCAAAGGAAGGAGAAAGGGAAGAACAGGGAGTTATAGCTCAGAGGGCGTGGGGTTCCTGTTTGAAATGAGGAAAATCTCCTAGGAATGTACAACTATGATGGTTGCATAATATTATGAATGTACTTAATTACTATTGGATTGTACAGTCTAAAATATAAATTTTATGTGTATTTTATCAGAATGTCAAATTTAGAAATAGTTAACTCTAAAGAAAAAAAAGAGTTGCAAGAAAAATATGTGTGCTATTACATTTCATTAGACTTACATAGAAATGTAAGATAGTAGCAATAACAGCGCGGTGGACATGGCTGAGAATGAAACCATGTCAGAGTAAAGAAATGACACCATTTTTAAGATTTTTGTTTCCTCTATTCTCTGAGCTTCTCTGACATTAAATTATATGAAATAAGAATTACAGAGCGTTTTATTCAGTTCATAATGCATTTGGGTTT
>PVKN010031491.1:0-12481 GCA_004027915.1 Capromys pilorides | reverse complement strand
CCCAACTTATCCTTTTAATGGCTGAGTAATATTCCATTATATTACAAGATACATCTTTTTTATCCATTCTTCAGTTGATGGGCATTTAGATTGTTTCCAGGACTTAGCTAATTCAAATTGTACTTCTATAAACATAGGCACATATATCACTGTGGTGTAATGATTTTTTGTTTTGTTTTTTTGTCTTTTTGAGACAGGATTTCACTATGCAGTTCAGGCTGGCCTTGAATTCACTTTTGTAGCCCAGGCTGGTCTCGAACTTGCACTAATCCTCCTGCCTCAGCCTGATATGATGTTTTTAATTCTTCCCAAAAGATGCTCAGAAATATAATAGCTGAGTTCAGTTAGATCCCCAATTTGAGGTTTTAAAGGAATTGCCACACTATTTTTCACAGTGGTTGCACCAGCCTACAGTTCCACCAACAATGGAGAAGGGTTTTTTTTTTTTTCTTCACAGCTCCACCAGTATTAATTAGTTTATTTCTTAATGAGAGCCATTCTCTCTGGAGTGAGACGGAATCTCAGTGTTACTTTAATTTTCATCCCTCAAATAACTAGTGAGATTGAACATTTTTTCATATGTTTATTTTCCATTTATATTTCTTCATTGAAAAGTGTGTATTCATCTCAGATGCCCATTTTTGTTCAGATGCCCATGTATAACTTTTTTTTTCAGCACTTGGGATCAAACTCAAGACCTTGTGCTTGCCAGGCAGGCACTTAGGCTGCTAAGCTATCTCCCTAGCCCAGACGCCCATTTTTAGATTGGGTCTTTGAATTTGGGAGGGCTGATCTTTTCAAATCTTTATAGACTTCATATATAAGTCCTTTGTCTGAGGGATAACCGACTATATTTTATACCACTCTGTGGGTTGTCCTTCTAATCTGTTGGTGATTTCTTTTTCTGTGCCAAAGCTTTTTAATAGGGTAAAATCCCATTTGTGGAATCATAGTATTTCCCATGTGGTCCAAAATCCACATTTTGTTCATGAACTCTCGTCAACACTTATGTCTGCACAATTACTGCTATTTTTTTCTTCCAGTAGATTTAGTGTTTTTGTTTTAATATTTAGACCTTTGATCCATTTTGACTTTAGCGCATGGTGATAGGCATGGGCCCAGGCTTAGTCTTCGGCATGTGGAAAGCAAGTTTTTCTAGTACCATTTATTAAAGAGGATATTGTTCTTCTGGGGAACATGTTTGACTTCTCTGTCAAAGATAAATTGGCTGAGTGTGTTTGGAGTTGTATCTGGATCTCCTATGCTGTTCTGCTGATCCTCAGGCCTATTTTTTGTTTGTTTATTTGTTTGTTTTTCGGGTTTTCTTTTTCAAGTATCATACTGATTCTATCACAGTAGCTTTGTAGTGTGATTTCAAGTGAGGGATTGTCATTATTCCTGACTTGTCTTTGTTGCCCAGAATTACTTTTGCTATTCTAGAGCTCTTCTGGTTCCAAATGAATTGTAGGAGTGTTTTCTCTAACTCTGAGCAGTATGCTAATGGCATTTTGATATTTCATTAAATGTGTGCATAACCTGATATCAACCAATAAAATTAAAAATGTAATTAAAAAATCTACCAACAAAGAAAAGCCCAACTAATGGATTCACTGCTGAATTCTGCAAGAAATTTAGAGTAGAACATAAGTCAGTAATACTAAAACTTATTAAGAAAACTGAAAGGGAAGAAATATTCTCAAAATCATTCTAGGAAACAAGTATTACCCTGATTCCAGAACCAGAGAAGACCCAATCAAAAAAGACACAAATGTCCCCAATAAGATTCTGGCAAACAGAATGGAGCACAGCAGCAAGAATACTATACATGGTGAACAAGTGGGATCCATCCCAAGGGTGCAGGCCTGGTACCACATATGCAAATCAGTAAATGTAATATACAATGTCAGCAGAATCAAAGACAAGAATCACACAGTCATTTCAATAGATGAGGAAAAAGCATTTGACAAAGTCCAATTCTCACAAAAAAAAAAGAAAAAATCTTACAGAAAATTGAAATAGATGGTCTTTACCTCAATCTGATAAAAATCATCTAGGAAAAACCAATAGCTAACATTATACTAAATGGAAAAAAACTGAAAGCTTTTGATCTAAAATCAGGAACAAGACAAGAATGTTTGCTGTCACTATGCATTATAGTTCTAGGTACACTAACCAGAGAAATTAGAAGAGAACAAGCAATAAAAGGGATAAGAATAGAAAAGGAAGAGGTGAAATCACAATTATTTGTAGATGGCATGATACCCAATATAGAAGATTCCAAGTACTCCATCAAAAGATTTGTTGATTTAATAACCAAATTCAGTAGGATAACCAGGCGCAAAGTCAACGCTCAAAAGTTGATAGCGTTCCTGTACACAAGCAACAAGCTCACCAAGAGAGGAATTAGGGAAAGCACACCCTTCCAAATGGCATCCAAAAAAATGCAACACGTAGGAATCAATCTAACAAAGAAGTAAAAGACCTATACATTAAAGATTATAGTAACTCTGATAAAGAGATTAAAGAAGATATCAAACAATGGAAAGATAGCCCCTGTTCAAGTATAAGAAGAACCTATGTTGTGGTTCTGGTCACAAAACTGTTATACAGATTTAACACAATCACAATTATTGAGACTTTTACTCCCAGGATTTCTCTTTCTCTCTTTTTCTGAACCTTTACATCTTCACTGATGTGATCTTTCAATCCTGCATTGTCTTCCTTAATTTTTATAGAAGTTTATTGCATCGTCTTTGAACTCATTGATTGTTTTAACTATTGGGGTTTTTAAAAATGTCTTGCTTGAGATTTGTAATAGCAAGGAACCCTATATAGGTTGTGGCTACAGAAATTTGAGCTTTGGATATGCCTGAGCGGAGAGGAGCTACATAATGACTTTTAAAAAAGGAAATTGCTTCATAAAAGTTCATCAAATATGCACATAATCAAATACCACATTGCCACATGATGAGGCAAGGGACAACACCAAAGATGAAGGGACAGCCTCTGGGGAAGGATCTTGCATGATCCTTCACAATTAGTTTCTCACTTTCCTAAGTACGGGGTTTAGACAGAAGTGACTTGGATCATTCCCAGCCTTGGCTAGAGTCAAGGACCCACACTGATAGCACATTCAATGTTATCTGTAAATAATAGTACTCTCCCAAGGCCGGGTAGCTATGCCCTTCTTGTAAGACATTGTACACAGCTAAGTTTGTCTTGTGAATATGTGAATTTTGCTCTGATAATTTTAACCGTTTCTCTGGCCGGATTTTATCTACTTCCCTTGGCTTTTAGAGAGTTACAAATTTTTTCAAGCATGGCGGTTCCTTTCTTTACAATTCTTTTGTATTTGTATGTTGATGTTTGCAGGTCAGTTGAGATGCAGATCTCTGCCACTAGTGTAGAGATCGCCTGAGTCTGACGATTTCTTGTGATGTGCCTGGGGCTTTGCATGTGATTCCTTCTGAATGAGCCCGTGCAACCTGATCAAAGTCGGAGATTCACTCCTACTGCACTGAAAAGAGAGAATAACTACCAGTCCTATGAACCTCTAAAGAATCAATGACATGTTAACATATAATTTAAGACTTGTCCAAAAGTTCTCCACTCTTTCACTAAAAGCCAGGAAGACAAAGGAATAGTAATAATGTAAGATAGACTAGAGAAAATAGGAAAATTAAGAACCAAGTGATCAAAAAAAAGGGAAAGAGGAGTGAAACAAAGTGGGTTTTGGTGAAAACATTTACATGTCAGGAAAGATGGTGGCAGGGAGGCAGAGAATGCTGTAATGCTATGTGAGGATGAAGGGCTGGCCAGATAGCTCAACAGACTAAAGGGCCTGCTAGGCAGAGTGCAGTGGCTGGAATCTGATCCCCTGTGTGCCATGCCAGCCCTGCCCTTGGGGCATGCTGAGACAGCAACTGAGACTGGGCATGGTGGCGTGTGCCTGTAATCCCAGCACTTGGAAGGCTGAAAACAGGAGAATCACTAGGAGTCTGATTTACATAGTGAGACCCTGTAGATCCTGTACTAAATACATTTAAAAAAGAGAGAGAGGAAGAAAAGAAGAGCAGGGATGGAGACATGAATAGCATGTGCAGCCATTGCTGGTTCCCCACATAGGTGCAGTTGTCTTTGAATGTCCCAGCCTCTGATATAACAACATTGGGGCATCAGGGTCCCTTCTGTCCCACCCTGGGCTCTTGCAAGCTGCAGCCATGCAGCCTGCCCTGCACCTGGCAGGAGCAGACAGGTAACTACTACTGTACTCAAAGCTGAAGTTGATCAAATCGATCACAACGTATCTTCCAAGACTCACCTGGAAGTTGTAAACCTTTACTAGACGCTGGATCCAGAACAGTTGTATCAGACAGATTGTGCATCCCAGTTATTGGTGAGGCGAGGAAACAGGTTCTGGGGCTTCCCGCTCTGCCATTTCTGGAGAATCTTTCAGGTTTAATTCTGTCTTAGCTACATTGCCTCATTGTTGAGACAAACTACTCAACTCCCCAAATTAAGGAAGGAAGGTTTATTTAGCTCCTAGTTTGTGGAGATTTCAGTCCGTAATCAGCCGGCTCCAAGGCAGAGTGGCACAGGGCACAGGGGCAACAGTCCATGGCAGCAGAAGACAGCAAAAGCAACAGGAACAAAAAGGGGAACAGAGGCAACAAGACTCTTTCCCTCCCTGATAGCTTATGCAGGGCAGGTGCAACACTCACACCACAGATCCCAGCGCTAGACAATGAACCAGTCACAAACTATAGATTGAACCACCATTGAAAGACTCACCCCCCTTGGCCGCTTGAGGCTTCGAAGGGACATCTTGACGTAAACCATAACAGTTTCTTTTTAAAACTGTATTTATTAATTTTTGTCATTGTCCAGCTGTGCTTTTAGACAAGGTCAGGAGGTGGGGATATGATGATGTTTGAAAAGACTTACATTATCTTGTTTCTAGTTCCTGTAACCTAGTAGACTCATTGAAAGTACTATGCTTAGAGCAGTACCTGGGACAAAGCCTATTCAATCCCCATTTGTCACCAGTGTTCACTGATTTTTTATTTTTTATTTTTCTGTGAGCTTGAATTTTTTCTTTTTTTTTTTTTTTTTTAGTTCCAGGGATAGAACTCAGGACTTTGAACTTGCCAGGCAGTTGCTTACACTACTGAGCTATATCCTGACCAACTTTTTATATCTTGAAAAAATGCAAGGCAAAGAAAGGCCATATAAAGTTAAATTTTCTCCACTGGTAGCTGAAGACAGAAGCTCTCTGAGAAGGAATTCTAGGGGAATAGGTGGATGTGTAAGAATGTTATTTTCTGCTGTATTGTTAAAGACTTTATACAAGGTTTAATAGGATGTTGAATACTAAATGAAACAACTTATCTTCTGGGCCTAGAAAATGCATAATAGGGTTATAAATATTCCAGCAAATGTTTATTACTATGATTTTATCATTACACATTATACATGTATTAAATGCTGCAATGCACCTCATTATAATACATAAATAGTTGTCTCAATAAAAATTATCCAACTAACCTGCATTCTAATTTAACTGTCATGCATGTTCCATCTTAGAAGCCACAAGAATCTGGTGATTGCTTTCTATTTGCCCATCATGGGCCTGATTCACATCCCTTTCAGTTTAGATTTACTTGTATCATTTCACCTTGTTAACAACAAATATGTAATTACATCATTTCCTCTGTAATACCTTCTCCCCAAGCACACATACACCTAGGTTTATAAATAATTGCTTGCATGAGCTACCGGAATAGCTCAAGGATAAACATCTGCCTAGGATTCAGGAGACCCTGGGCTCAGTTCTCCAGCCCTGAAATCAGTCAAGCAAGCAAGCAATTAACCAATCCTGTATATCATCTTATTTGATCTCCATACCACATGAGGTTAAGAGTAGTTACAAGGTAAAGAGTAGGGCAGTTGGGGTAAGGGATGGGGTCCAATGGCCCCCAGAGTAAACCAAAATACATGTCAGTAAAAGATATTGCATGTTCAGGCACAGTGACCCTGTAAATGCACCTGTAAATCCAGCTACTTGGGAGGCAAAGGCAGGACAATCGTTTGAGTGCTGGGCTTCGAAGCCCAGCTGAGTCAGTGTGGCATGACCTCACCTCAAACTGTCCTCTTCTCTATCCCCAAAACACTCAGAGCAAAATTTTTGTGTAATTTTTTTTTTTTTTAGCTGGACAAACCTTGCTATATGCTTAACCCACCTCATCTTATATGTGAGGGAAATCGGGAATTAAGGATTTTCCCCGAGGTTATATGGCAGAGCTGGGCCTTAGACACCAGTTCTCCAACTCTCAAACTTGTACTTGTAAGACATATAACACTGCCTTATCTCATTAGGGATCATTAACAGACAGTTGGCTGGAGCTAAAGCAGTGTGACAAGTTGAACCAAACCCAACACTGTTTTCCAGTGGTATCGCTCAAGCAAAGGTGGCTGCTAGTTCTTGTCTAGTTTACTTCCACAACTATATTTGGGTGCTTCCATTTCAATCCTCAATAATTTCAGTTCAAAATAATAAGTTCATTCTGAAGGACTTTACTGGCTACTTACAGAATACATGCATGTGTTCAGTGGATAAGGGCATAGACACACACACACACACACACACACACACCACGTTCATGTTTTATACATTTATAAGTCTCTTTATTTTCTCTACATCCCTTCTATCATCTTTTTATTTTTCTCCATGCCTATTATTAAATGGACATCTGGCCAGAAAACCATACCAATAGTCTAGCGTTAGTCTTTCAAGTTCTTTTAATTGGTAAAAATGAGCTGTACATAAAATGGGGTGGGAAATCTTGGCAAAAACATTCAGTCAAAGATAGTAAAGTAACTATGAACCGTAAATAACAATGTCTTAGCATCAAAACTGAAACAAAAGAGGAAAGATCTGGGACTAACAGAATCAGAGCTGTGGGTGTTAATCTCAATTTACCACGGCTGACTCACAAGACTTTGCCATGGAATCGCTGTACAATTTTATTTCCTCAGAGGCAAAACAAGGGTCACAGTACTCACCCTAGCTCTCAGGGAAGATGTTTGGAGTATCTAATTAGCGATTTGAGATTATAATTAAAACACACTATATAATTATTATGGTGGCTGCATCTCATCCTGTGGAATGCAGTGGGAATTTTATTGTTACAGTTTTAATTATGCATGAAGTTTTTACATAAAGCTCCCTGTTCCTTTCACTACTCCTGAAAGAAACCTTGCAACTCAGTCTTTGTGTTAAATCTGGTAATTTACTTTTTCAGTCTACTTGTTGAGAAAGCATTATTGAAATCAATGACTTATACTTCTGTGTGGATACAGAAGGTATGGACTATTAAAGTTGGTGATAGAATATTCTTTCCTAGCTTGGACTTCAATAAGTTACTTCTTTGACCTGGCTCAAAATAAAAGCTTTTGTAAAGTAACTATCACAGGATTGGCGAGATAGCTCAGTGGACTAAGCACTTGCTTAGCAAGTGTGGAGACCAGGGTTTGATCCTCAGGACCACATGCAATGCTGGCCCACCCCCAGGTGCACGGAGCCAGCCACCAAAACCTGGCATGGTGGCACATACCTGTAATCCCAGTGCTGGGGAGGTTGAAAACAGGAGAATCACTACAAGTCTAAGCTGCATAGTGAGACCCTGTGCTAAATACAAAAAATAAAATAAAGTAGCAAAGTAACTATCACATTGAATTTTAGAATAAAAAACAAAAGGTTAAAATGAGCATTATTTCTTTGTTACATATACTGTGTGATCAAATCACCTTTTATGATGAAAATATTGAACTTACGTCATGGGCATAATTTAGTGGTTAGTACACTGGAAGCAACAATCCATTCTTAGCAATTGATGTCTGTAGATATTTGGGCAAATAATTCCTTAGTGCTGCTCTTTTCGCTTTTATTTTTGGTTACCAAAATGAAACTGAGTAAAATAATGGTTCTCAAGACTCAGAAATGTGAGACTACCCTAGCAAAGTCTTTCGTAAATGATAAAGTGTTTAAAAAGATTACAGTTAGCTCAGCTAGCTCAGTGATTCAAGCCTTAGGCAAGTGCGGGCACTGGGGTTCGCTCCCTAGCTTGCCATTCCGGCCCTGCCCCCAGGGGCGTGCTGAGATGGTGATTGAGACTGGGCATGATGGCATGTGCTTGTAATCCCAGCACTTGGAAGGCTGAAAACAGGAGGAGCACTGAGTCTGATCTGTGTAGTGAGACCCTGTAAACCCTGTCCTAAATACTTTTTTTAAAAAAAGTTAAAAGAAAAAATGATTACAGTATTATCTTGTCATTGATATAACTGGAAAAAAAAAAAACACAAAAAGGAAATTTTCTTTCTTTCCTTCTTTTCTCTCTTTTCCTTTCCTTTCCTTTCTTTCTTTCTTGTTATACTAGGGATTGAACTCAGAACCTTGCACTTGCCAGGCAAGCACTTGTTCCACTGAGCTATCTCCTCCAAAACTGGCTGTTTCTGTCAAAGAAAATCAATTGTTCTTTAAATTATGTCATATAATGAAATGTTTTCCCCTGAATGATAAATGTGAGTGCTAACACAGTAGGTGGTCCTCCTGCATGGAATTCAGTTAAGAATGTAATAACACTGAGTCCAGAGAATATAAGTTATTGCACAAGTACAGAAAATAAATACATTGCATGGTGTCAGAGAGGGGAAGAAATGAATTTCTAGAAATCTCACCTATTTCTCATAATGGAAGCACTTTCATTTGCTTTTTCTGATTTGCACCCTAATTGATATAGGTGGATAATGCAGCGCTTAGTGTTACTGAATTACAGATCCAGAGAAGTAGCCCAGGGCCCACCATGTCTGCCTAAGCAGGAAACTGTGGGGTCAGGATTGGGGTTGTAGCCCGTGGGTGGTATCGGGCTTTTTGGCACAGAATGATAGGCCCACTGAGGGGAGCATGAGACAAGGGGAACTAGAAAGCATGCCCTCGATGTTTCATTCTCATCCCAGTGAGCCCACAGTTGTGGCTGGAGTCAGTGCTTATGGACCAACAGAGATCTGGTTGTTCGCCTTTGCAATACGTGCATAAGCATTATAGAAACCTACGTCAGTGCTTATGTTAGCACCTGCTTTTGCAGATGTTTGGCTTTTAACTGATGTGATTATTTAGACTTGCGTGTCAGTTTTGAATGTAGCTGGAGGGCTGTCCTCCTCATATCAGACCTAGAGAGCTACAAGGGTAGAAAGAAAGATGTGAGTTCATTTAACCTTTCAGAGTGCTGTCCTTGTTTACTCTTCAGCTTTTAGAGGTTGGGTTTCTTTTATCCTGTAAGAGTCAGTAGGATAGTAGCAACCCTTACTGTTTGCCAGTAGCTTTCAAAATTAGTCTATTAACCATAAGGAGCTGGAAATAACTAATATGTATACATTCCTTGGTCCTATTCCATTGAGTTCTGCTTTAATAGGTCTGGGTCCAGCATAAGAATCCATCATCCACTTGTAGAAAACACTACGCTGTTCTTGCCTTGCATCCTCAGAATCACCACTGGGAGTTTATGCCAATCACCATGTCCCATACAAAGTATTTTTCCATTAATATGTAATGTCATAAGGAGCTCCAACATGGTGACCTTGAAGAGGAGCCACATCAGTGATGGAGAAGATTTACTGGAACTTCAGGTAATCTTAAATAGAGGAGGAACTTAGAGCTTGAAACAGAAAATCAATCAGAAAGACCATACATGTACATCAATCCAAATGTGTGGATAGTGGAAAAAGAAAAACCATGCCACCAAACTGGTGTGTGCTGGCCTCGTCCTCTCTCCTTCATTTTTCAAGAAAAATCCCAAAGCCCTTAAGGGAATGAAAGAATATCACAGAGGCTGCAACCCTGGACAGCCCCTTGTCCCCACTTCCTCCCATCAAACACTGGGGAGCACAGACCTCTTGCCACATCTGCTCCAGAGCTCACTGTGAGGAAGGGGAACCAGCCCCCCACACTAAGGTCAATGGGAGCTGGAAACTAAAAGAGCACACATGGAATAAAAAAAATTATTTACAGGAATCATAACAGAAAACCTTCAAAGTGTGAGAAAAGATTTCAATATACAGGCAAGCAAGGCTTACAGAACACCAACAAAGAAAAAAGAAGTTCCCATGAAACAATGCAGTCAAAATTATTTTTTTCTTTTTTTACTGAGAGAAAAGTATATATTTAGAATTAGCCAGCTGTACTCAGTTTAGATGACCCCCGATTTTGTTGGCAACATCCAAGGCATCCTAATCGGGAACCAGTCAAACATAAGCCTTCTTCTCTTCATCAGGCCTAACCTTGGCAACATCGATGTCATAGAGCTTCTTTACAGCTTGCTTGATCTGGTGCTTGTTGGCTTTGACATACACAATGAACACAAGGGTGTTGTTGCCCTCGATCCTTTTCATGGCTGACTCTGTGGTCAGGGGGAACTTGATGATGGCATAGTGGTCAAGCTTGTTTCTCCTGAGAGCACTCTTCCAGGGGTGTTTGGGCTGCCTCCAGAGACCCAGTGTCTTGGGATGGCAGAAGATGGGTGATGTTCATGTCTTCGTTTTGTTGCTACCGATGCCTTTCAGCATGGCCTTCTTGGCTTTCAAAGTTTTTGCTTTGGTTTCAGCTTTGGGAGGAGCAGGGGCATCCTTCTTTGCCTTCCTTGCCGTCTTGGTAAAAAGCTGTAGTCAAAATTCTTTTTAAAAATTTTTATTAATTTTAATGAGAAAGAAATAACAATGAGACAGTTTCAAAACAGGTTAGTAGGACAGTCACAATAATTAATACATTGCATATTGTTGTCTTCATAGTAGTTGTTCAAAGTACAAGATGCAGACATGATATCTTTTCTAACCACTATTAGTAGAAATCTTTCTTATTGAACTAAGAGAAAGTAGCTGCAGATATAGTCCAATAGTCTGTAATAGTAGTGGGTTATCAGCAGAACTGGCAATGTTAGAAGCTGTTGACTTGAACCTTTTACTAAATTGTTGATGTCAAACAAAAAGTATCTTAACAGCTGCCAGGAAAAAACAAAAATTCATTTGTAAACCCCTTAGGATTATGATAGACTTGTTAACACAAACTTAAAAGGCCAGGAGAATCTGTACTGATTAGCTCACAACTAATTTGGTTTGCAACCAGAATCATGCAAAGAATTAAGTTTGCAAACCAAGAAGGCACTGCAGATTAAGAAATATAAGCAGGGCCAGGGAGGTGGCTCAGTGGTATAAGTACCTGCCTGGCAAGCACAAGGTCCTGGGTTCAATCCCTGGTACCACAAAAACACAAGTGAGTATTCTATGAGGAAAAATAGTAATTTAAGAGTTATTAACTCTTACTTAAGAGTTAATTAACACCAAACAAGTACTCCAGAAAGTACTCAAGCATATTCTAGACAGTATAATTCAATCAGAAACTGATCGGGACATGCAAAGAAGTTTACTGAATATAGTAAAGGAAATAATCCAACAGAAAAAAGATAACATTAGTAAATGTATATGCACTGAAATACCAGAGCATCTATCAATCTATCATTATAAAGCAAATACTGCTATGCATAAAAGAGCAAATAAACTTTAACAAAGTCATAGTGGGTAACTTTAATACCCCACTTTCTCCACTTTCTCTCTCTCTCTCTCTTTCTCTCTCTCTCTCTCTCTCTCACACACACACACACACACACACACATACACACACTAAAATAAAGAAATATCCGATCAGAAACATAACTTTGAACACATATACTTAATAGATACCCACAGAATGTTCTACCCTATTACAACACGAAAGCATTCTTCTCAGCGGCATATGAATCTTTGTCCAAAATGGACCACACACTATTGCAGAAAACCTGCTTAAATAAATACAAATCATTAAAATCTACATGCAACAGCCCTTTCTCCTTACCCTACCACCTCTCTTCAAACACTGGGGAAAGCTGTGCCCTCCGACACTCATCATGCACCATCAGACTACTGTGCGCTGAACCTAGAAAACAATCATAGAAGAATCCACAGGAAATCTATAAACAACTAGAAACTTAATAACCCACTCCTGAACACCCAGTGGGTCACAGACAAAATCAAGGAAGAAATGAGCCAATTTCTGGAAGCCAACAACAATGCCAGTACAGCATACCAGAACCTACAGGTCACAGTGAAATCAGTTCCAAGAGGGAACTTTATTGCAATCAGTGTTCACAATATAAAAACAAAAGATGCAAATAAATAACTTGATGATGAAACTCAAGATAATAATAAAGAAACACAACAACGATTCCAAGCCAAATCAAATTTAATGAAAGAAATCAGATTAGAGTGAGAAAAAATTAAGTGTGGCCCCCAAATTATCTGAATTCTACAGCCAGTTCCTTGAAAGAATAGACAAATCCATAGCCAGAGTAATTAAAAGAATAGGTAAACTATTAGCCCAAATTACCAAAAACAG
>PVKN010031490.1:0-12460 GCA_004027915.1 Capromys pilorides | reverse complement strand
AAAGATGCCGGGGCTCCTTCCTCCTCTAAAGCTAGTCATGCTCAAAAAGCAGGGGGCATTATAGTGGTGCATGCTTTTATACTATTCATAATCATGTGCAAAATACATATAGCCAGTGCTGATGGTTTTAAGTGTCGCTTAAGTGTTTAGTGGGCATAGTACACTCACTCGGTTGGTGCCTTGAGGCGAAGACCCAACATCAGGCGAAAGCCCAAGGGCCTTGAGAATGCTAAGTGGGTAGACAGATGGGTTATTCAAGGAGTTCCTGAGAGGAAAGCTCCCAGATCTAGACAAAGGTAAAAACATCCAGTATGGTCCGGCCAGAGGTGGTCAGGCAACCTTAACTCAACCCGGTCTACTCAGCACACGATCAACTGCTCAGCACTAACCATCAGAAGAGTTTTGTGGCAGCAAGGAAAAAGGAAAAGGGTGACCCCGAAGGCTGTTCCAGGTCCCTGACAGCAGGCTTCTCCACAGAAACCTTACGAACAAAGAGAATGGCGTGAGGCATTCACGGTTCCGAGGGAGGATGCCAACCGAGTGGGCACACTGTGCCCACCAAGCTGGACTCTGACAGTGAAGAAGGGACAAACATAGCCAGAGAGCACATCCCCACCAAGCCACCATAGAAAGCGCTTAAAAGGAGCTCTGCTCTGCAGAAAAGAGACGTTAACAAAGAAAAAACAGCAGGAAACATGAAACTCACTGGTAAGAGTAACTATACGGACAAGCTCAGAACGCACTGATCTTGTGAACCAGATACGTAACACGTTCATACCTTCAGTAGGAAGCCTAGACAACAAAATGGCTACAAACAGTAACTCCATTAACATATTAGAGACAGGCAAAGGAGAGACAAAGTAGGACATCAAAAATCAAATGGTAGAGAAAAATGAAGAACAAGGTAGGAGTTTGTTATTTGTAGTTTTTATATCTGCTTTGTTTCTTTTGTTAGCTTTATATTCATGTCATGTTGCTCCAACTTAAAAATAGCTGGTTATACATGAAGCATTTATTTTGTCAGTGTAATGATAACTTTGGAGCCAATATCTGTAATAAATGAAGCAAAAATCAAAAATAATAAGCAAGAAATCACAACACACCATGAAAGTAAATTATTTAACCACAAATTAAGTTCATAAGTGAGGAAGAAAAAAGAACTCTCACAAAACTAGGAAACAAGTCATAAATTGGATAAAATAAGGCCTTACCTATTGATAATTATCTTAAATAATTGGATTAAATTCTTAACTGAAATAGTGCCCCACTAAAATAAAACAAACAACAACCAAACAAGATCCGACTGCACATGCTGCCTAAGGATTCCCCTTCCCTGAGGGCACAAACAGAGAGAAAAATGCTGAAATAAGACATTCCCTGCAAATGACGCTCAAAGGAAGCAGGAATCATACTTACGCCAAATGAAATTGGCTTTAAAATGGAACAACTACAAAGAGGAAAGCCGTTATACAATGATAAAAGGACCAATCGGCAAGAGAAAAAGCAACTCTAAGGACAGAAGTCCCCAACATCAGACTATCCAAATACATAAAGCAAATATTAATAGACCTAATGGGAGAGAGGCTCGGAGCAGTACTCATTGGGGGCCTCAATACCTCACCCTCAGCAATGGGTGGGTCACCCAGACTGAAAAACAGTAAGGAATGAACAGAGTTAAATAGTGCTCTCGGCCACGTGGATATCACAGATATCTGCAGAATATTACATCCAAAGACTGCAGAGGCCAGCTCTTCCTCAATAGCGTATGATCTGTCCCCTGGGACACAGCATCTATTAAGCCATAAAAATGTCTCAACACATTTCTAAGTTGAAGTCATATCAAATATCTTCTTTCATCACGATACAATAAAACTAGAAATCAGTGAAAAGAAAACTTTGGAAACTATGCAAGCACAATATATGGAAATTAAACCACTTACTCCTGAACAACCAGTGGATCAAAGAACTCAAGAAAGAAATCATTTTTTCGTGTCTTAGAAGTAGATTGTAAGTCAAGGCTACAGGATAAATCTTAAAACAAAAATTAAGGTTAAACAATATTCAGAAAATTAATTAAATATTAATTAATTTAAAATTAAATATTTCAAAATAATTCAATAAAGAAAAAGTTTTCATGATAGTAAAGAATTACTAAGAATAAAACATAACATAAAGACTGGAATGGCCAATATATGACTGGCACTTCTAACAGTTTGGAGATAGGATATCACACAAAATTCTAGTATGCTGTGGACATAGACAGTGTCCATGATGCTTACTGGTGGCTAGGTGTCACTTGTGGGACTGAATTACTGATATTTCCTTGATATCCACCCTGTAGAACCAGACAGAATCATGACCCATATGGTGCAGGAGAAGTCCATTTGTAGACAACGCTGATAGACATATTTTGCTGCAGTATACAAAAGAATAATTGAAAGACAGCTTTTGTGTACCTTTTTTTCTCCTGTCTTTAATTGTTCGCCCTATTTGGTGGGTTCTCTCCATTCTCCTTCATGGAGTTGTGGTCACTTTGGTCCCTCTCTAGAATATCTTTTAGTAGACTGTGTAGGGCTGAGTTTGTCATCATGAAATTCTTTAACGGTTCTCTATCATGGAAATATTTCACTTCTCCATTAAATTTGAAAAAGAGTTTTGCAGGGCATATCAGTCTGAGTTGGAATTTGTTTTCTTGCAAGACTTGAAGTACTTTGCTCCATTCTCTTCTTGACTTGATGGTCTGTAAAGAGAAATCTGTTGTTATTCTGATTGGTTTTCCTTTAAATGTGATATGTGTCTTTTCTGTAGTGGCTTTTAGTATATTATTCTTCTGCTGGATTTCTGGGATCTTGACTATTAGATGTCTGGGTGTTTTTTCAATCAGGTTGATGTTATTTGGAGTTCTATATGCTTCAGTTCCCTGAATGTCAGATTGTCTCCCCATATTTGGGAAGGTTTCTGCTCATCTTGCAGATGTTGAATTCTTTTTTTCCTGCATCCTAGTTGTTTTTAAGAAGTTTTCTCTTACCTTTTCACTAGTTGCAACAGTATCTTCAAGATCTGAAAGTCTATCTTCACTTGCATTGCAACAGTTTTATCAGCTTATAGTTGAGGTTTTAATTTCCTGTATAGTACTCTGAATCTGCTTCATGCATTCCATTTCTTTCCTATATTTCCCATTCAAGGATTCCATCCTTTTGCTATTCTCCTCTATTTTTTTTTTATCAGTGTCTCCTTTATGAGCATTTACTACTTCTTTCATTATAGGTATCATTTCTTTTTTTTTACTTCAGAAATTATTTTTGATCTGATTTTCTTTATACTTTTCTGCAGTTGTTTCTTTACTTCAGATACTATTCTTTCAGAGATTTCAGGGGTGTGATGTCCAATTTCTTCTATGCTATTGTCTCCTGCATTTGTTCCGGGTGGGCTGCTTGGGGCCTTTTTTTTCTTCTCTTTGTCATTTCGTAGAGCACTGTCTTCTGACATTTGGTGTAGAGCTTTGGTACATGTGATAGTTGATACATTGCGTCAACTTGAGGAAGCTTGGCTGGATAGGCTCCGCCAGTTCCAGGCTGTGAGGGCCACATCCTTCAGGATGTGGAGGGCCTGCCCTGGGACATGATTGGTCCCATGCTGGGATATGATTGGTTCCACCCTAGGGCCAGATAGGCCACCCTAGAGTGATTCAGCACAAAAAGTGTACAAAAAAGAGTTGAGGAAGGCTTTGCGTGGCCTTGCTCTGCCTGCTTCCTTGGAGAAGTCCTGGTCTTTGGAGAAGCTTGATCTTTGTAGCTGTGCCACTTTGGAGGAGCTCCAACCTTCACAGTGGAGCACCGGCATAGAAGGAAGAGAGTAGCTTGATGGACTCCACAGCTGCTGCTCCTCCTCTGCCCTTCATTGTTTTCTGCCACCAAGTACTGCTGTTATTTGCCCTGGAGCCAGCAGAGTATTAACTGAAACCCCCACAAACTGAGCTAAATAAATCTTTCCTTCCCTTATTTTGAATGTTGGGTATTTGTCCCAGCAATGAGTAAAAAGTAACTAAGACAGCGCCCTTACTGTCTTAGCACCAGGTCCAGATCTACCAAGTTCAAACTGGTTCAGGTGGGCGTGGCTTGGCTCTGGCTGCTGTGCTCCACTTCTTCCTGCTGCAGCCCTTGGAACTTGAACCTGCTGTGCCACTCTGGTAAGATCTTCTGCTTCCAGATCAGCTGGGTGGATGTTGCCTCTAGTCTCTGCGCAGAGAGTTCTGCCACGGGGTTCCACATGGGACATGCCCAGCCTGTCTTCTGGGCTGAGAGAAGACCCAGGCAGGCCCTGGGCCATCTCACTCACATGCTGAGTCTGGGCTCTGGGTTGAATGAGGGCCAGGTGGGCCCCAGATCCTCTCACTCATACACCAGGCCTGGCCTCTGGGTCCCAAGAAAGAAACCTTGAAATCCTTACATGAATGAAAATGGAAGCAGAACATACCAAAATGCGTGGGATGCAGCAAAGACAGCAGTAACATGGAATCTAAAGAAATCGAGACCTACAACAAAAGAACAGGATGATCCCAAATAAATAGGCTGACACTGTGCCTCAAGGAGCTGGAAAAACAAGAACCAAATTAAAAATCAGCAGAGGGAAGGAAGTAATAAATCAGCAGAAATAGAGGCTGTAAAAGCCATGCAAATGACCAACAGAACAAAGAGTTGACTCCTCCAGAGGATCAGAAAGCTTAACAGACTTTTACCTAGACCAGTTAAGAAATAAGAGCATCCGATAAACAACACTGGAGATGAAAAGGGACACATCATGACTGTCACCGCAGACATGGAGAATCTTTTGAACATCATGGAAAAGTAACAGATTTGAAAACTGCTAAGAAAAGACCAAGCTCCTAAGCACATGCACCTTGCTAAGACTAACTCCATGGTGAGGAAATCAAATACCAAAACAGACCAGGAATGGATAACAAGCTTCTTAGGGCTGAGAAGCCTCCCTTTGGTGGCAGCCCAGAGCTACATGGCTTCACTGAAGGGTTCTACCAGACGTTCAGAGTCGAGCCAGCACCAGTCCTTCTCAAAGCATGCCCAAAGCTGAAGCAGGGAGAGTCCTCCAGCAACACTTGTGTGAGGACAGCATGACCCCATACCAAAGTCAGGTCAGGACACAGCAAACAAAGCAAATGAAGGGGCGGCGTGCTTGATGAAGACGCACCTGAAGCCCTCAGCCAAATACTTCTCTCATCGGCAACTTAAAGAGAGTTCGGTTACCTGAGGTGCTCACATCACGAGCTGCAGAGCTGGACACCCGCACAGCTCTTCCAGGAATAATTCCGCTGTCATGCACAGCTCATTCCTTGGTCTTCGGAGCCACACTACTGATTATTTTGAAAGTAGATGAAACCATCAAATAGCTAAGACTAGAAGAACTAGTATCAATCCTATGTATGAGAAAAAGGACTCGATTTTATTTTACTGTAGACTGTTAAAAAGAAGACCATGAAGTGCCAATCATATCTTTTGTAACATACGCAGCCCTGGGCTGTGCCTCAGAATGGCCATGAACTATACTTTGAGGAATTTGTGTGCTAGGAGAACAGGTATCTAGCAAATGGATTTTAGGAAATTAGATTCTCCCTGTTTTAAGTTCCATTTTTTATTACTAGTTTTGCAGGTATATTCACAAATGCCTTAAGTGACATTTGCTAATAAACAAAATTCCAAATCTGGATTAAGAGATGCATAAGATAGGGCTTGCCAGATAGCTTAGCTGATTAAAGCACTTGCTTAGGCAGATGCAGGGTCCCAGGGTTCGATCCCCAGGGTGCCTTGCCCACCCTGCCCCTTGGGATCGCTCAGCCGGTGATTGAGACTGAGCATGGTGGTGCACACCTGTAATCCCAGCGCTTGGGAGGCTGAGAACAGGAGAATCACGATGAGTCCGGTCTATGTAAAGAGACCCTGTAAAATCTTGTACAACATAGAATTTAAAAAAAAGAGGTGTGTAAGATAGAGCATCAGCCTCAAAGCACAGATCGTGGTTTCTGAATGCCACTGGTCAAGCCATTTAAATTCCCTTACCCCCAATCTCTCCTATGAAACTGGAAAATCAAAGCTAACATAATGAGACTTCTGATTCTGGAATTAATGCAATGTCAAGAAAACTAGCTTCTTAGAAGAGACGCCAGCCCACTGCGCGTGCCAGGAAGAATGATGAATGACAGTACAGCGAGCGAGAAAGCATTCCTGTCTAATCACCCTTGCTGGTGGCTCCACGGCACTGTAACGCCTACACTATGCAAGAGTTGAAAGCATAATGTGCTTCTGTTATTTATTTCATAACTCATCTTGGGCTATATGTTCTTTCCCAAAGCTGTTCTCCAGTGATTAGTAAACAAGAGCCCTGTAAGTTTTGACTTCCTACACAGTCAAAATAAATGTTTTCTCAAGCACCTGGCTAACCCATAGGGTAGAAGGCTGACAGGCCGGGGCTGTGAGTGAGGGTGGGAGTGGGGGTGGGTAAGATCTCCTATCAAGAACGCAGGCATTATTAAAGACACCAATTTCTTCTGCTAGAAAAGGTGCCTGGAGATGTCCGTATCGAAAAGAAAACAGGGGCAGAGATCTGCTTGTCCTGATTATTTTCTTGACCCGTTGCTGAATTTCTTGAACTCCCTGGGTCTTCCACTTCGATTGCCAGCTGTAGCTTAGGGACCCTGCCCCACCCGCCATGTGGGGAGTCCGGAGAAGAGATGGCTCTATTGTTAGGGTCTGCAGCATGCACAGAGCGATGGTAGTAGGGGGTGCTCCGGGCTGGAGGGTCTCTGCGAGGCTGCCAACCCAGGCAGCCTGGGAGCGGCTCTTAGCCTAACCCCACACCCAGGACCAGGGAGTTGTCCTGGCAACTGCCCCATTTATAATTTAATTTTCCTTGGAAAACCGACCTCAGTGTACACTGTGTGTATTGCAGTGACACGAGGGCACCATGAACTCACTTGCAACCTTACTGCATGGGTCTTTTTTTTTATTTTATCTTAATTTTTTTATTGTTATAAAAACAATGATACTAAATTTCAAAATAAGATAATAGAGTAACAATGATGAATATATTGTGTACTGTTATCTTTAAAGTAGTTGCTCAGATTACAAGATCTAGGCATGAAATACTGACCAAACAGCGTAAGCATGAACCTTTCTTTTCAATAAACTAAGATGAATTAGTAATATAGCTATCTTAACATATATATATATATATATATATATATATATATATATATATATTTCTCTTCCTTCTTTTCTCTTTTCCCCCATCCCAATTTCTCTTTCCTTTTGAGCAATTCCTTCTCATTTCACATTATCAATGGCAGATTTTGGATCTTATTTAATTTTTTAGCTCCAGGCCAGCAAGATAGTTCAGCTGTCTAAAGCGCCTGCCTAGACAAGCTTAGGTAGGCGCAGGGGCCTGCAGTTCATTCCCCGCACCATATGCCATGCCAGCCTTGCCCTCAGGGTGGGCTGAGCCAGCTAAAAATAAATAAATTAAATAAATAAATAATTTTCAGCTCTTCACACTTGGGAGACAATACAATGTTTACACATGCAAGTGTGATTTATTTCATTATGAGTGTGGTCCCAAGTTACATCCACTTACCTGTAAAATTCTCACATAAATCCTTAGTTATGGCTGATGGGCATTTGAGTTGTTTCCAATATCTACCTATTACAAATAGGGGGGCTATAAACATGGGTACACATGTATCACTTTAGTAGGAAAATGTTTTTAATTCTTCTGGGAAAAT
The DNA here is from genome assembly GCA_004027915.1 of Capromys pilorides. NCBI lineage: Eukaryota > Metazoa > Chordata > Mammalia > Rodentia > Capromyidae > Capromys > Capromys pilorides. The sequence continues at coordinate 4,671 of PVKN010031490.1, read as the reverse complement.
ACCCAGGAAATAGCTAGGTTAAGTGGGACGTCTAATCTTACTTTTTTGAAGCATCTCCAAACTGCTTTCCCCAGTGGTTGTACCAGTCCACACACCCACCAGCAGTGGAGCGTGGCTCCTTTCTTCCCCACAGCCCCCCAGCACTTGTTGTTGGTTGCCTTCTTGACGGCAGTCCCTCCTTCCAGGGTGAGCTGGAACCCCAGTGTGGTTTTCATCTGCATCTCTCAAATGACCAGTGATGTGCAGCATTACCTTGTGTCCTGCTGAAAACGAAAAAGCTGTGATGCGCTGGCAATGTCACCCACCTAGAGAAGGCTTCACCCTGCTCCCATCCGCATCTGAAGAAGGAACTCAGCCCCTCCTTCCTGGCCTATTTAGGGCATATTTTGACTTCCGGTTCATTCTTTATACCACAGTGGAGTGTGGAGTCCCTCAGAGCCAAGGGGCCTGTGTTCTCTCTCTCTCTCTCTCTCTCTCTCTCTCTCTCTCTCTCTCTCTCTCTCTGTCTCCTTCCACCCCCCATAAGAGATCCTGAGACAGAATGGGCACATAGGAATTATTTTCTGAATTTTCGAATAAAAGGAAACACGTGTGCATTTCCATGTGTATACATGTCTTTTATACCCTTTCCTCATGTACATCATATTATGTGCATTTGATGTATACATAGTCAATATCCATGTTCACTCTTATTTCAATTCAGTTCTAATGAATTAATACATCTTTGAGTAATTCTAGTTGAGTGAGATCATCAGGATGACCATATTTCTGAGCGTACAGATCCTAGCTTTGCCTCTGCAGAGCATGAATTCTGATGATTAAAACTCAGTCATGCACTGTTCTTTCTGCCCGGCCCCTGACCGCTTCCCACTGTGCTGAAGGGTAAGGAGGACGAGCTGCTTGAGTGTCCCCTTGCTGTCCCCAGGGCTCCATGCCTTCATTGTCTCAGATAGTCTTTGAGCCCTACGGTCTCTTTCAGGTTCTTAACCAGCCTAAGCCAAGCTCCACCCCCACCAAAATAGATGAAAAATGGCAGGTCCAGGTGGCTTTTTCCCTCCTGCCCTCCCAGGGGTGCTGTGTTTGTCATCACAGCTGCCTTTGAAAAAATTTAAAAAGAAATGGACAGGCCCATTAGTGACTCCACAGGAAGTCTGCTGTGGACTGTGCCTCAAGGCAGGCTGCAGTGACAGTGAGACACACGGGCCTTGGCTCACCTCCCAGGGGAGCTCAGCATCTGCCAGGGTGTGCCCTGGCTTCTTGGAGCAAGTCTATGGTGGGAGAATGGGCCGTGGGTGGCCAGAGACAGAGGGGTCACCCCTGTGAGCTCAGTGACTGAGCTCGGGAAATGGTCCTGGATGACCACAGGGCCCTGATGTGATCATGTATCCTCATGAGTGGGAGCTGAGGGTGGACACCAGCAATACAGAGGGTGGCAGTAGGGCTGCAGAGGCAGGGTCTGGGGTGTCGGCAGCCACCAGAGCCTGCAAGCGTAGGAAGGGAGACGCCCAATGGTCCCAGGTCTACACTCTGATTGCGGCTGGGCTCCATCTTAGACTTCCGCCTCCAGGATGCAGGGAGGACAATGCCTGTCTTCTACCCACTCAGGCTGGGGTGACTTGTTACCATGGCCGTGGAGGGCCAGGCACCTGCAAAAGGAGCATCAAACGCTTTTCATTTTTGAAAGCACGCCTGGGCCTTCAGGGGTTCACAGGCGTTTTCACCATTCATTACTTCTGGGCACAGATTTAGCACCCCAACTGTCTGACTTCAGAACCTGTTCTTGAATTTGAGGTTTTCTTTTCAGATGAATTATGGAGTGAACTTATTCATTTCTTTATCCTCAGGTCGTCATGGACCAGTGATGCAGATTTTCATCTTCTGAAGTCTACCCTTATCAAAAGGACTCACCCACCCCTCTGCAGCCTGAAGAAGGCAGAGCGGTCATCACCCTTCGTTTCCTCACAGCACTTAGGGTGATGTCTTCAGAGGGGGCAATGTTATAGGCAGTTGAGTTAGGTAGTAATATTGTAGCAATCAGACAGGGTTCGGCCCTCAAGGGGGCAATGTGGAAGACCAGGTGACTTTGCGGCTTCGAGATAGACAGGCACTCCTGCTGGGGGCCAGACCTCGAGACAAAAGAGTAAGCAAATGCAGCTGCATTCTTCCCTAGGGGTGGGCATCAGGGATTGTTAGACACCAAGCACCTTGAAGTCAGGAAGAGCCACTAACCCAGTCCCTACAGGAAAAGCCCCTGTGCTGTGTTCATGCCTGCTTGCTATGTGACCCATGTCCCCATTTCGTCCTGGACTTAATCAATTCAACCTAACCAATGGTGCTTGTAACCTATTGGTTTACCATAATTTTGTCCCACCTCATGTGTGAGTTCCCATGTTCTCCACCTTAGACCTGCCTCACCACATGGTTTTGCTCTACAAAAATCCCTAGAAATGGTAGATTCTTGCAGTCAGCTCACTCGGGGTCCCTCTCAGACAGGAGCTTTCTTTCTCCCAATAAATATATTCTGCTGTTAACCTACACTGTTCCTAAAATTCATTCTTCCATTTTAGAGAACACAAACTCAGCCCAGGTATCTCTCAGGTTGGCAGTTTCTTTCCCCTATCCCAATACCTGTCCCTTAGCTATGAAGTACATCGCATCCTGCAGAATGTGAAGATGGAGTCGAGCAGCTCTGGCCCGTGCTTTGGTCTCTGGGGAGTCAAGGCCCACAGGTTCCTCTGAGAATGTTTTCAAAGGCATGATTGGTTTTCTCAGACAAATGCTTGCCTGCATGTGCTCAGAGTATTTTGCATTCAGTGTGAAAAGGCCCCAGAGCCCTCCGGGGTTGCTGTGGGCTCGGAGCTCCTGCAATCCCCTGAATTCATGATAAGAATCTTTGGTCTTAGAGCTCTGCCGATGCATCTACAAAATAAAATCATTGTTTTCCGTGGCAGCTGCCTAAGAAATATCAGCTGTGTTGGATGAGCAGGGCACAGATTTACAAGGAGACTCTGCGCTTATGGTCTCTTGGCTCACGCTGGGAAGTGTGTGTCGGGTAGATGAACCCAGCTAATCCTCAGATCATCTAGAGAACCTCCTTGTCAGCGAGCAACTTTTTCCAGCCTATTAAATGATCATAAAACAAGCGAAATGTCTCCAGAGGGGCTCCCTTGGAGAAAGCCTTCTTCCCGTTCTCCTCAGGGTGGCGTTATGTAAGCAGAATTAGAAAGCTCTGAAGTCTTCGCTGTAGAACACACGCCAGCCCAGTGACCGTAGGGAAGATCCCACCGGGGACGCCACTGCACAGCACTCCCAGCGCCGTCTGAGCTACGCGGGCCAGGTGAGCCCTGTGGCCATGCGGATGCAGCGGGCCCCGGACAAGGAAGGGCTGTTTTCCTCCAAGTCTCCTCCGCATTTCCAGTTTGTGGGGAACACAGCGAGGTCGGTGCCTGTGCCCGGGCAGTGGCTCCGCATGGGCAGTGTGGTGGGGACGGGCGTCCAGATGCCATACTTGGGGACAATCATAAAAAGGTATGAAGCATGGCTTTGATGCCTATGCATATAAAGGGAAAAGATGGAATGGCTGTAGCTTGTAGTTGACATCATTCTAAATCCACAGATAGCAAAAAGAACCAACTAAAAATGTATAAAAGTTTTTGAATTCCGTACAGTGATCACACACAAGCAGGGTGGACACACTAAACGAATAGTGCCCTAATATATCAGCAAGGCCTGCAGTTTTAGAAATTAGGAACGTGGGGAGGAAAAGCCAAGGGGAGTGAGAAGACTTAGGACGCGACCCGCAAGGCGACGCCTCCCCAGGCTCCGAGGCGAGTGCGTCTCGTTTCCATTCGTGAGAGCAGCTCCATGGCAGGGCTCCAGTCTTAGTAAAATTGATGACCTCGATGAAAACCCCACACACCTGGAGCACCAGAGGGTAGCGTGGACGCAGCGGTAGGAGCCTGAGCAGCGCTCACCGGCCCTGGGCAGCCTGACCACAGAGCCGGCAGGGAGGCGACCATCGCATGGGGTCCGGTCCCCCAGGAGCACCCCAGCCAGCGCGTGCGCCACAGGAGATGCTCAGGAATGCCGGTCGGTTCTGCCGGGGCCCTGGTATAGTCCGGCTCCTGAGCTGGGTACGTCGTTGTACCCACAGGCCCGTCCTGGGGGCGCAGTCTCAGCAAGGTGTCCCCAACCCTCCAACCCCCCCAGGCATCTGAGACAGTCAGGCAGCGGCCTCCTCACCTCTCAACCCACGCAGCTGTCTTCTCTGCATGGTCGCTGCCAGCGTCGATCTTAACAGATTTCGTGGTTGTCGGTCCCTCCTGGTGGCAGCGTCAGGAGGGCGGAACCATGCACTGCTCTTGTTAGCTTCATGGCTGTGTGAATGCGTGACTGCAGTAAAGTGCGCCTTCATTTAAGACAGAAAATGTAGTCCAGGCACGGGGGCCCACGCTTGTGATCCCAGCGCCCGGGAGGCTGAACGCAGGAGGATCGCTATGAGCCAAGCTGCGCAGTGAGATCCTCTGCTGAGTGCATAAATTAAAAAAATAAGATAAAATACAAGGCAGAAAACTACCAAAATTAAAACATTCACCTTCAGATTTTAAAGAAATGAAATAAACCAGATGCACAGGGCTTCTCGTGTATGAGAATCGTAAGGCACAAGTAAAA
>PVKN010031489.1:0-12489 GCA_004027915.1 Capromys pilorides | reverse complement strand
TTTTTTTTTTTTTTTTTTTTTTTTTTTTTTTTTTTTTTTTTTGTCTTTTTGAGACAGGGTCTTGTTATGCAGTTCAGGCTGGCTTTGAGCTCACTTTTGTAGCCCAGGCTGGTCTTGAGCTTGCACTGATCCTCCTGCCTCAGCTTCCCAAGTGCTGGGATTACAGGCGTGTGCCACCACGCCTGGCCTGCTTACTTCTTGATTTTGAATTTTTTTTTTTTTGTATTAATGTTTAGGTTTGGACTTTGTCTATGTAGCTTATACTGTTTTTAATGTGGCAGCATGTGCACTTGTGTGTATCATTCTTTAGTTGTCAACACTGCTGTGGGTCTGAAATTTCACACTTCTTGTTATTTGTTAAATCCTAAACCCTATGAGTAGGTTTCAGATCACTGTTCTGGATCCTTCATTTTTTTTAAAAAATTATTTATTTTTTGGCAGGACTGGGGTTCGAACCCATGACCTTGCACTTGCCAGCAGGTACTTGTGCCACGGAGCTATCTCCCTGGCCCCTGGATCCTTCATTTTTTTTTTTACTGCTGGCTCACCCTGCCCTGGGGGTGGAGTTGGTGCAGCATGTGGTGCCAGGGATCAAACCATGGTCCCTGCGGTTGCCTGAGCTTGCTTAAGTAGGCGCTTTAGACTGCTGAACCATGTTGCTGGCCCTTCATTTTGTTTTTAATTCAATGATACTTTTTGTTATTATTTTTTAAATTTTTTATTTTTATTTTTTATATATTATGGCTGACTCAGCCTGCCCTGGGGACGGGGCTGGCGCAGCATGTGGTGCCGGGGATTGAACCATGGTCTCTGTGGTTGCCTAAGCTTGCCTAAGCAAGTGCTTTAGACCACCGAGCCATCTCGCCAGCCCCTCAGTGAGACTTTTTGATGTGTGTGTATGTGACATGCATTACAATCTTTACTGCTCTGTGTCATCAACTGTATGAAAGTTATGAACATGATAGATATTTATTGTATAAAAAATTCAAATAAGGTAAATAAAAGATTTTTTAAAAGTTCAAAAAGAGAAACAAGTAAACCTGTGGAACTTACCATGGTAATACATGAAAATAATATGTAGCAGATATAGTTTTGAGCTTCTAATATGATAAATATTGATAGCTATAACTGCTGGTATGTTGGAAACCTGCCTGTGAAAAATGTCTGGCGGTTTTGTACAGCTTTGCTTCATTAAAACTTGGTTATCTGAGGGGCCGGGGAGACAGCTCTATGGCATAAGTGCCTGCCTGGCAAGTGCGAGGTCATGAGTTTGAGCCCCAGACCCACCAAAAACAAACAAAACCAAAACTTGCTTATCTGTATAATTTAATACAAATAAATTTAAAGATTCACTATAGTTCTTGGTCATCCCTTATATAGAGAACAAACGGGTCTCTCACTTCCAATTTGCTTTGCTTCTCTTGCTTTTAGCCGAGCTCCCCCAGCTTTAACGCACGCGCTGCCAGCGCAAGCCCTAGCGCTTCTGAAGCAGATGCTTCTGTCAGCTTTACACGGAGAAACGGGAAGAGGAAGCCACGGCCACTCTTGCTCCTATTTTAAGTGGAGCTACAGTCTCACTTCCTACACTCACATCTTACTAAACGACCTTCCCCTCTCCAGAAATTATGTGTGAATGGAGAGGGAAAAGTCACCCAGGGCTTAAAGACGTCTGCTGACGTATCTGCACTTTATGGGTAGGCCAGGCTGGTATTTTGAACTCACTGGGATTGTCTCTGTCGCTTATGGAAAAGATAAAGAACATTTTTAATATATTGTGCGAGTGAGCTTCTCACCGTCATGTATGAAGCCTGAGGACGTGAGGGAGCCCATTCTGCCTCCAGTTTCTCCTCAGCACACATTAGAAGTGAGTATCGTTTCTTCCAGGAAAACAAGACGTTCCGCGTCCGATCGAACCCAGAGCAAGTGCTCTCCGAGCGTCTGCAGTGTGACGGGGAGCTCTTTGGGAAGCGCAAGAGGCACTTCGCACATTACTGACCAAGTTGGGGAGGCACGCCAGGGTCTGAAGATCTGGCTGTGTCATCAGATGTGTCCTAGAGCCAAGCCTTGAGCCACCAGGGGAACGAAACTAACCAGTTAATGACAAGGTTGATTGATGGATTGATTTGCAGTACCGGGGATTGAACGCAGGACCCTGCACTTGCCAAGCAAGCGCGTATTCTACTGAGCTGTCTCCCTGGTTCCATGACAAGATATATTTAAGTGGAGGGCCGGCGAGATGTCTCAGAGGTCTAAAGCACCTGTTTAGGAAAGCTTAGGCAACCACAGGGACCGAGGTTTGATCCCAGGCACCACATGCTGCACCAGCCCCACCCCCAGGGCAGGCTGAGCTGACTATCATAATAAAAAAAAAGAAAAAAGAAAAGATATATTTAAGTGGAGAAATTGAAATGTTCTATGGTTTGACTTGAGGTTAAGGTTGAAGCCCAGCTGGGTCAGGAAATTGAAATGAATTAGAGTGATCTTGTGTTTCATAGTAGCGTTAGGCGACACAGAACCACCACCTATCATTACCTAATCACTGAGTAGCTATGACGGCCATCCTTAGCTAGAGCTGTCGATTAATAGATATTTTCTGAATGAATGAATGAGTGAATGAAGAGGAGGGGAGATGACTGGCCCAAGTGGGAGGAGTGGTTTGGTCGTTGATCCTAAAAATCGCCTTATGTTCACAGCTTGCATTCTGTAACTCCAGTCAGCCATGACTGTTGCCCCCTCCCCGCTCCACATTCCTCCTGTGTTCTTTCAAGTCTTGGGTTATTGTTCCTGACATCCATTGCAGTGCCCTGGGGATTTACTGATAAAGTGAGCTCACCCTTGGCTCCTCTTCAGTGCTAAATGAGGACCCGGGATGAGTAACACGGTTTCTCTTCAGAAGTTTACAGTCTGGTTCAGATGATAAGTGAGAAAATCTGCTTTCTGTCTCCCAGTGAGTCTCTGTCTCTGTCTCTGTTAAACTTTATTTATTTATTTATTTATTTATATATCATGGCCGGCTCAGCCTGCCCTGGGGGTAGAGTTGGTGCAGCATGTGGTGCCGGGAATTGAACCACGGCCCCTGTGGTTGCCTAAGCTTTCCTAAGCAGGCACTTTAGACCACTGAGCCATCTCGCTGGCCCCCTCTGTCTCTGTCTCTGTCTCTGTCTCTCCCCCAGCCCCCAGGAAGAAAGTGTCTACATCTGGGATAGAGCAGAAATGGAACCAAAACGCTTGGCTTTCTCATCTTCTCCGGGGCCTCTCTTGACCTGCGTGGCTGCCCGAGCCTGGGTCGCATGTGCATTTCGAGAAGCTTTCTCCAGCATCCTGCGTGTCTATCCTCTATCTGCTGCAATGCACAAAACCTCCCTTCTTATGGGGAGGTTTGGCTGGGAGGGTTCTTTTAATTACTTGTCAGTGAAGACAAAAAGTTGTTTAAAATCCACGTGTGACCCCTCTGCGCAATGTTAACTTGTGTATGTTGGTCTGTTTCCGTTATACCCCACAGAAATTACTTCACGTGAAGCCGGGGGCAGGAATGCTTGGTTTTGTGTGTCAAATAAAAAGACCCGCCAAAAACTGCCTATTCTCAGCACTCTCATACCACGTGAAATGGCGAGTTTGCAAAATTCATTCCAATCTGTTATTTTTATCAGTGTATTTTGTTGTAAGCAGTAAAAGGTGCCCTGGACAGAAGCACAATACGGCTTGTAGCCTGCAATGCCTAAAAAATTGACTTAGTAACGTATTAGGTAGGCTCTCCATAGTCCGCATAAGACTGAGGTTTTTAATCTAATTTATGTTTCTGTTGACCTAATGCTCATAAATAAACAGCGGGAAGTTCTTTGCACAGTGCTCTCCCGGGGTAAGGCGGCGTGGAGATAACCTGCACTCTGATCATGTTATTTTACAATCAGTATCTCAGATGGCAGATTTAAGACAGGCTCTGTGGATTGCTGCGTGGCTTTTATTACGAAGGTCCGATGCGAACAGGATAGACGCCACGCTATAACATTACGATCCGCCTTGTGCTTCAGCCGCGTTTCGGTGAACAGCCGTAAATCACCTGTAGCTGGCTACCAGATGACGTGCTGTAGAAAGCCCCTGCCTGGGCCTCTGCGTGAGTGTAAATAGAAACATATTATCTCGTTGAAGTACAGTGGGGTTATCATCACGTCCGTGATCCACCTCAATTTTCCAAGTTACTAGTGGCGGAGGGAATGCAAATATGGGGCCCCTGGGAAGCCTCTCGGTGGCGCTGCGCCCCGGCCAGCCGCTCTGGAGGTTCAGGCCTGCAGTCTGCAGCCTCCCACGGGCCGAGAGCTCGGCTGGAGGGTGCCGGATCAGAGCAGCGCTGTCCCGCCGCGAACGGAGAGCAGAGAGGAAGAAGCACGGGGCCTCCACGTTGGGGGGGGGGGCTGACTTTCTGGGAGAGCCGGACTGGTCACGTGACCGCGGAGGCCGCCGCAGAAGTGACATCTGGTCGAGGTTTTCCAGCAAGTCACTCTTCTTAGGAACAAGTTTCTATAACTGACTTAGAATCAGTGTTGCTTGTGGACGTGACATTTCCTTAGATGGGGTGACACAGGGACCGCGCACACAACAGTTCCTGGCGTTTAGCAGTGGGTGTTGGCTGCTGGTAGCTAGTGATGAAGACGGTGGGGGAAACAGAGCCATCACCAGCCGGAGCCGGGAGCCCGGAGCCCGGAGCCCGGAGCCCGGAGCCCGGAGCCCGGAGCCCGGAGCCCGAGAGCCTCAGAGTTGTGCCGGAAGCGCCTGGTTCCCTTCCACCAAGCCCTGGCCTGGATTTGTAATTACGGGTTATCAGTCCTATATGGAAATATAACTGCCTAATTACAAGCTATGCAGCTTGTACCTAAAAGCCCTGACTGGTAGCTATGAGGTATTAATTACAGACAAATAAGGAGTTTGTGTTGGAGACATGAACAGGAAGCGACGTCTTGTGGGTACATTAATCTATACATTTAAAACATACATGTTACCTAAATCGGTCGGTGTGCACAAAGTCATGCATAGGTACACACAGTATTGTACATATAGATCATGTTATGCTATCTGACATATAATTTAGGATAAGATCATCAGATAATCAAATGTTTTTATTTTAAAAAATTTTTATATTATGGCCGGCTCAGTCTGCCCTGGGGGTGGGGCTGGCGCAGGGTGTGGTGTCGGGGATCGAATCACGGTCCCTGCGGTACGACTTAAGCTTTCCTAAGTAGGCGCTTTAGACCGCTGAGCCATCTTGCCAGTCCAGTCAGATGTTTTTAAATTACCATGCATACACTGTGTGGGTAAAAACTCCTTGAAGTTCATGATCTGTGCCCAGAAAGCAGTCTCAATGGCTGTCGAAGGACTCAGCAGTTCTTTTTTTTTTTAATTTTATTTATTTATTTGCTTGTTGTGTTTGTTTCTTTATTTGTTTATTTTGTGGCTGGCTCAGCCTGCCCTGGTGGTGGCGCTGGCGCAGCATGTGGTGCCGGGGATCGAACCGCAGTCCCTGCAGTTGCCTGAGCCCTCCTAAGCAGTCGCTTTAGACCACTGAACCATCTCGCTGGCCCCAGGACTCAGCAGTTCTAAAGTTGCATATGAGGAAGGAACGCAGGCATTGTGTGCCATCGCGTGTGCGACTCTGACCTGCCAGGGCCACCAAGCAAGCCTGGGGAAGAGCGCGCGTTGGACCTTAGGGCTTCGGCATCCTGGGTGTTGGAACGCAGAGATGTCACCCGTGTCCTGCTGTCCCACGTCCTCCCGTCTGATGCGGTGAGTACTCTGGCCACGGGAAGGTAGAGGGCCTCGCAGCGGCAGGGCTGGGGGCGGGGCAGGCAGTGTGCCCCAGAGCCCACCCTGGTGTCAGACCAGGCAAGCTTAGGACCGCAGGTCAGGAGCCTTAGATGCAAACGCCCCCGCCTGGTTTTTCGTGGCACTGAAGAAGAGGGAGGCGAGGGGGGCATTTAGGTGGCGCTTCTCTGTGATTGGGTTTTTATGCTTTGAGGAACAAAACCTTGCCTAGTTCAGAAGTCCCAGGAGCGAGCGTGCCAGGCAACCCGGAGTCCCTGGCGGCGGCAGGAGTATACCATTCAGTGCTGGAAGTGCGTAGGTATGGTACGAATTTCTTCTCTGTGTAAATGTGTGAGCATAATAGGGCTAATTAGTCCTCTATTCTAGTTTATGTCTCAGTTCAGACAGTAAGGACTTGCCTTACGGGATAACAGGAATTCACAGAATGTGGATCTAGACAAAGTGTGTGTGTGTGTGTGTGTGATTTTGTAGGCATGGTATCACTCTCACAAAGCGTTCAACAAAGTTTTTCTCCTTGTCTTAAGAGCCTTCCAGGGCCGGCGAGATGGTTCAGTGGTCTAAAGCGCCTGCTTAGGAGGGCTCAGGCAACTGCGGGGACTGCAGTTCGATCCCCGGCACCACATGCTGCGCCGGCGCCACCACCAGGGCAGGCTGAGCCAGCCACAAAATGAATAAATAAAGAAACAAACAAACACAACAAGCAAACAAATAAATAAATAAATAAAATTAAAAAAAAAAAAAAGAGCCTTCCAACTTTCCAACATATGTATATATGGCAATATATATACACGCCTCGCTCTCTTTCACCGCATACAACCAAGCCCTACTAACACAGAGAATGAACCCAAGGGTGTGCTCAGTAGGCATTTGCTAACGACACGACGAACCCATCTCCTCAGCCCAGCAGCAGAGCGGGAGAAAAACCTCCTTGCACACAGGCGACTCAGCAGGGCTTGCAGCCGGGCGTCCACACCGGGCTCCACACTTGGCCGTGGAATAATCGCTTCACGCGGCCCTGGTAACAGCAAGCCACATTAGCTCCTCACCGCGTGTCGGACGCTGCATGCAGTTCCGCATCTAGGACGCGGATGTTCCTATCTTCAGTTTCCTGATGGGGACCCAAGAGACCCTCCCGGACCCCTTGCTGGCTTCTCCTAAGGCCGAACCTGCTTCCACTCCACACTGGGTGGCCCTAGGGACGCCGCACTAGGGACGCCGCAGTCCCCTCCCTCTTTACCTTATTCACAACTCAAAGAGGAAGAGAGAAAGGACTGTGCGTTATCTGCTTCTTTTATCTCTTGCCTTTTGCCTTTTTACATTTTAAAAATATACAGCTAGAAGATGGAGAGTGAAGGTTACAGGATGGGGGTGGGGACAGTTTGGATGGAGAGGACAAGACGTGAAGGGTCATCGTTCTCAAGGGCAAGTCCCAGGAGCAGCGTGGAGCAAAAACGGGGGGAAAAAAAAATTCTCCAAGTTTCAGGCCAGAGCAGCCAAACTGTACAAAGTAAACTTAGTAATTTATGAATAAATGCGACGCATAAAGGCCAGTTAGTGGGGGAGCGGATCAGCGAGAGGGCCAGGAGAGGCGCGCCTGGGACGGAAGGTCCCACACAACGCAGCGCTCGCTCGGGGACCACAGCGGGGTCCAGGGGGGAGCCGAATGGAGGAGCGGGTGCCTTGGATGCCCGGATGAGGAGCGCCTTTGCTCGAGGAGGGGAGCACAGTGGAAGGAGAGCCGCTTACTGTGGAAGGGGATTAAGGACAGAGCTTTGGCGATCAGAGCCCCATGAGGAAACCAAGCCCCATCTTAGCTATTTTTTATTTTTATTTGTATTTTATTTTTGCGGGACTGGGATTCAAACTCACAACCTTGCGCTTGCCAGGCAGTTTTGTTTGTTTGTTTTTAAAAATGTATTTAGTACTGGATCTACAGGGTCTCACTACACAGTTTGGACTCATAGTTATTCTCCTGCTTGCAGCCTCCCAAGCGCTGCCGTTACAGGCGCGCCCCACCACCCCGAGATTCAATCGCGCCGTCTCAGCGCATCCCCAGGGTAAGGCCTGCGCGGCACGCTGGGGATCGAACCCTGGTCTCTATGTCTGCTTAAGCGGGTGCTTTACTCCCCTGAACTATCTGACTGATGCTACCAAGCCCCACCCTTGCCGAGGTCCCAGCAGTTCCTTCTGCAACATCCTTAGTGTCACTCTGACGTGAAAAAATTCCATGGGTGACAGACTGTTGTAGTTTGGAGGTTTTGCGAGGAGAACAGAATGCAAGACACATTTTATGGAATTATTTTGTAATAGTCACCCCAAGAATTGTATACAAAGAGGGCAGGAAATCTGTCCACACACTGAAGAGCAAAGCATGGAGCCGAGCGGAGGACCTGGTTCCCACAGCCACGTCCTGTATGAGCCCAACTGAAAACCGAGAGCCCACAACGCCCCTTGTGCAAGTCCGGCTCGAGGCCCAGAGCCCACGGCGATGTCCCGTGCAGGCATACTCGATGGATCTGTGCCCAAAAGGCCCCAAGGGTGGCAGTGGAAGCTGGACGGTCTCTGCCAGCGGGGAGGAAGGATCTGAGCAGCAGGCTGAGGGAGCTGCCCTGGAGCCAGGAAGCGACGCTCAGGTAAGAGCCGGAGCTCTCTGAAAAGCACAGCAGTCATCCTTGGCAACAGTGCAGGCTTGGGCTCCTCTGAGAATGAGGAAGCCCAGTTCCCATCCAATGGGACAAGATTCTCCAGGAGGCTGAGCAGGGGACCATCTTCCCCTCTGGAGCCAGGAAGCGGTGCTCAAGGTGAGGACCCGAGCTCCCCCAAAGTGAGCCCCAGCCATCCTCAGGGACCACGAGGTCCTGAGCTCCTCCTCCAACGAGAGCAGCCAACGTCACCGAGCAAGCCAGCCTGGAAGGCCCTCCAGCAGAGCAGCCCTAGAGAACCGGCAGCTCCGACTGCGTTGCCGGCGTCTCCCGGTGGCTCCCCTAGCAGCCTCTATCTCTCTTACTCTCCAGTTCTGTCTCTTGCTGCCACTCATCCTCCTGTGGGTCCTGCACAGCTGGCACCAGGCTAATTCAGTCTGGCTGGGCGGAACAAGCTGCCCACCAGCTGGCAGTCCACCACCTAGAGGCAAGCTTGGCAGAAGCCTGGATGATACTAGGCAGTTTTTCATTTCTCTTAGCAGAAGTCACAAAAAGAAATCTTTTTTTTTTTTTTTTGGCAGAACTGGGGATCGAACTCAGGACCTTGCACTTTCCAGGCAGGCACGTGTGCCCCTGAGCTATCTCCCTAGCCCCAACAAAAGCTAATCTTTTGCTCATTTTCTTTACTCTGGTGCAATGTGAAACAGTGCTGGGGATCTGTCCCACCTGCCGTATCTGTTCATCCCGCCCCTGCTGACCTTGACCCAAGGCTAAATAAGCCTTGTTATTCATCCCCTTCTCGCCCTGCTCTGAACTATGTCCACCGGATGACGCACTCAGATCTCTCCGCATTTCCCTTAAACTATCTCTCCCACAAGCGCCTACGATAGACCAAATACCATGCGGCCTATGATGGCTAACGTGGCCTGCAGCTGGCTTTCGTGCGAGTGGCCTTATTCATATGACTTAGATTGCTCAGCTGTTCAGCCCTGGAAGTCAACTGCAGTGCTTGCCTTGGATTTTCCAGCTGTTGCGCTCCCTGAAATTGGCAAGATTCCCTCCGAGGTGCTCAGATGGCTTTCTACGGCTAGCACCCTGGTGGTTGGAGTAAAGTGCCTTTAGGGGCGTTTGTGTTACGATATTAAGAATACATTAATTATGTTGGGCCATGTGTATTTGTGTCATGAACAAAGACTGTGCTTGCTCCAATTCTCTGTGTCTGAAGTAAAAATGAGAAGTGACACATAAAAGGCCTGCTGGGTAAGGGACAGGGAGGCCAGCTGCACGCCCCGGTTGCTATTTAGGGAAGTTCCCTCAACGTAGGAGTTGGGGGTTTTCTCAGATAGAATCCTTCTTCCCTTAAGTCAGTTGGTTCGGACTTGAGGGCAGTGTGTGCGTGTGTGAAGGTCACCAGTTCTACACGCAGTGAAGCACATCTATGGGCCTCTTCATTGTTTTCCTTTTCAAGCAAGACATCATATTTGTACATCTCTGTGGGTTTTATTGTAGTGATTCAATCTATGTATGAAATGTGTCATAATCAAATTAGGGGAATAGCCTTTCCATCTCTTCCACCACTAATCATTTTTATGTTGGGAATTTTGCATTATTTTTTGGTCGTCTTGAACTACATCCTAGATTGTTGATTTCCTTGTTTAAAAACTTCAGTGGCAGGGCCAGTGGGATGGTTCAGTGGTCTAAAGCGCCTGCTCAGGAAAGCTCAGGCAACTGCATGACTGTGGTTCGATCCCCGGCATCACATGCTGCACCAGCCCCACCCCCAGGGCAGGCTGAGCCAGCCATAAAATAAGTAAATAAAGAAACAAACAAACAAACAAATAAAAATAAAAATTAAAAAAAAAAAAACTTCAGTGGCAGGGCTGGTGGCATGGTTCAGCAGGCACCAGTGGGATGGTGCCTGCTTAGGAAAGCTTAGGCGGGCCGCAGGGACTGCGGTTCAATCCCCGGCACCACATGCTGTGCCAGCCATAAAATAAAATAAAAAACCTTCAGTGGCATGAAATATTGTGCAGGAATATGAAAAAAATATCTTCTATGTTGTAGTCTGGGGTTTGCAAAGTGGACAGTAACACGATACAGGATTAATTGTAATAAATTTGTTTATTTATTTATTGGCGAGACCGGGGTTCAAACTCATGACCTTGCACTTGCCAGGCAGGCACTTATGCCACAGAACTATCTCACCGGCCCCTGTATGATTACTTTATAATAGTCATGCAAAGAATCATATACAGGAGAGTGCAGGGAATCTGTCCACACAATGAAGCCCAAAGAATCCAGCTATGGACCTGGAGCCCACGGCGGGGTCCTGATGGAGTCCAGCTGAAGATCCAGAGCCCAGAGCAGTACAGAGTCGCCTGCAGGCTGGCTTCATGGGCCAGGGCTGGGAAGGCCCAAAGGTCAGCGGTGGAAGCTGGACGGTCTGTGCTGGGGGGTGGAGCACTGGGTAGCGGGCTCAGGGAGGGTCACTGCGAGTCCGATCTGTGTAGTGAGACCTTGTGGACCCTGTGCTGAATGTACACACACACACACAAACAAAAGGGGATAGTTTAACTGAGTAGGAAAATAATCAACTAGGATAGATAATTCAGTCCTATGTAGGAATCTGACTGTACATGTATGGATTCACTAACATTTGTTAATTTCAGTTTTTCGAGTGTATTCTCATTTTGCTTAACATGTAATCTTCAATGCAGTATATATATATATATATATATATATATATATATATATATATATATAAATAAAATTTGGGATAATATGAGTAAGTGGTGTGAATGGACTATGTATTGATACGTTTTGAGCTTTACACCTATTTCATTTCTTTTTACATTCTCCAGAACTTCCATAGCAATTTTGAACAACAATGACCTTTTTAGGAATTTTTATTATTATTGTTTTTTTGCGGGACTGGGGTTCGAACTCACAACCTTGCACTTGCCGGGCAGGCACTTGTGCCACGGAGCTATCTCCAGCCCCCCTTTTCAGGGTTTTTTGTTTTGTTCCCAGTCTTAATAGAGACATCTCTATTGGCTGTTGTCGTTGGTTTTGTGTTTTTGTTAAAGCTTAAATTTTTGGTTAAATTTTAATTTTTTTGATGTTCCAATAAAACTTTATTTACAAAAATAGGCCAGACGCCACTTTGGCCTAAAGACCACAGTTTTGCTGGATCTAATTAAAAGTAAGTTTCTTTCTTTCTTTTTTTTTGTCTTTTTTGAGACAGGGTCTGGCTATGCAGTTCAGGCTGGCCTTGAGATCACTTTTGTAGCCCAGGCTGGTCTCAAACTCGCACCAAGCCTCCTGCCTCAGCCTCCCAAGTGCTGGGCCTACAGGCATGTGTCACCACACCTGGCAAAAGTAAGTTTCTCCTGTTTTTTTTTTCTTTCTTTCATTTTTTTTTTTTTTTTTTTTTTTTTTTTTTTTTTTTTTTTTTTTTTTTTTTTTTTTTTTTTTTTTTTTTTTTTTTGTGGGACTGGGGTTTGAACTCATGACCTTGCACTTGCCAGGCAGGCACTTGTGCCAAGGAGCTAGCTCCCCAGCCCCGATTTACTTATTTTTTAAGTTCTTACAATTTATCTATCATTCATGCAGTTTAACAGCTTAATGAAACAAAAGCCATACAAAACACATAAAATAATTATACTAAAGCAAGATACAGTTAGAGATACATTAGCCATACTGGATTATTATTATCATTTTATTTTATTTTTTTATGGCCAGTTCAGCCTGCCTTGGGGAGTGGGGTTGGTGCAGCATGTGGTGCTGATGCTGGGGATCGAACCGCAGTCCCTGTGGTTGCCTAAGCTTTTCTTTTTTTTTTTAATTTTATTTATTTATTTATTTGTTTGCTTGTTGTGTTTGTTTGTTTCTTTATTTATTCATTTTGTGGCTGGCTCAGCCTGCCCTGGTGGTGGCGCTGGCACAGCATGTGGTGCCGGGGATCAAACTGCAGTCCCCGCAGTTGCCTGAGCCCTCCTAAGCAGGCGCTTTAGACCACTGAACCATCTCG
>PVKN010031488.1:0-12499 GCA_004027915.1 Capromys pilorides | reverse complement strand
ATACACAGCGAGTAGGGCTGGGGAGGTGGCTCAGTGGGCCGTGGGCCTGCTTCCCTGAGTACAGGGGCTGGGGTTTGATCCCTGGTATGGCATGTGGCACTGGCCATGTCCCCAGTGCACGCTGAGCTGGTCGTAGACTGCGCATGGTGGTGCATGCCTGTAATCCCAGCGCGGGGAGGCTGAAAACAGGAGGAGGATTGCTAGGAGTCCGAGCTGCGATGTGAGGCTGGTGACAACACGGTCCTCGGCTACCTTACCCCTGCATGTGACGCTGTGCAACCTCTGGCTCTCCTCCCAAATAAAAATGGCCATCAGAAGCAAACATTTTAGATCAACTGAGGACATCAGGTCAACCACAGCAGTGCTACTAAGGAAACTCGTGAAAGAAGCCTTCCAGAACTGCTTCAGAAAGTGGCAAGAACTGGGATAAATGTGTCTGCAGGTGTGGGGAGTGTCTTGAGGGAGATTCGTAGCAGTGTGTAATAAAAATTTAACACTTAAACATTTACTAGTATTCTGATTGTACCTAACATACTGAAAAACAGGTATTTCAAACATCAAGATAGCTCAGAACACATAATGTTTGACTATGTACCTACTATCAAGCTGCCCTGAGAACAGCTCGGCCTCGGCACTCCAGAGCACAGATCTGCGAGCTAGCTCTCCGGCTGAGCCCTCTTGACTGTGGTGACCTGCTGCTCCAACAGCTCCGGCCAACTGACCCAGGAGCTGCCGAGAAACACACTGCCGGCGAAGGGCGGAGAGCGAGGGCGCTGTGACCCGGCCCGTGAGGTGCTAGCCCAACTCTTCCTAGATCCTGCGCCGATCACCCTCCCTTTACAGAGGAGGCACCGTCGTCTCAGAGAGATCACGTGACTCCCACAGGGCCACGCAGCTGGCGAGCCACCGAGACCCAGAGTCTGAAATAGTGCCATTCTGCTTCTCATTTTTTTTCATTTAAAAATTATTCTAAAGTTTGAAACAAAAACAAAAGTAAAAATAAATAGCAAAGGCAAACACAGAAACAGAGTAACATGCAACAATACATATGATACAGAATTTCAAAACGAGAATACAAAATTAAAAATGGCTGTTCTATTGCGTATTTTTATTGTTAAATCTGTTGCTCAGATTAACAGATTTAGGTATGCAAGACTGGTCAAATAATTAAACATTAGCACTTGCTTTCAATAAACCCTAATTTTTTTTCTTGTCTTTTAATTTATTTTAAAGAGAATATAATAATAATTGATAAGACATTATAAAAGGCACACATTTAGAAGAATAAGATGAGAGGTATTTCACTATGGACTTTGCATTGCACATTGCTGTCATTGATGTAGTTGCTCAGATTACAGATATTAGCATATAGAGTTAGTCAAGGAGAAATTTTAAGCATTAACTGCTACTTTCAAAAAACTGATGGAAATTAGTAGCATAATCATCTCAGCTACCCTCCATATATACTTGCAGGATTTCCCCCTTCCTTTTTTTTTAACCTAAAGTATAAGTAGTATGAATATGATGCTTTAAAACTTTAAATTATGTTTGTAAGCATTCTTACATTTGATCTTCACAGAAGATAATGAAGACTGATGAGGTCCCCTTTCCCCTTCTCCTCCCGCTCACCTTCCCTTCCTTTTCCTGTCTACCTCACTGTCTCTGTTACCAGGGCTCAAAGAAATTTAATGGTTGGTTCAACCTTACAGCTTGACACTGAGAGGTGGGTGAGGGGTTAGGACTGAATTCTCCACCATTGCTCTAGCTATTTTGTAAGAGAAAGCATTCCAGAGCTGGGTGTGGTGATGCAAGCACAGAATCCCACTGCTAGGGAGCCTGAGGCAGGACACTGTGAAAGCGAGACTCAGAGAGAGAGAGAGAGAGAGAGAGAGAGAGAGAGAGAGAGATAGACAGACAGACAGACAGACAGGGAGAAACAGAGACAGAGACAGATAGAGAGACAGAGACAGAGAGACAGAGACAGGAACAGAGACAGAGACAGAGAAAGGAAGAGGGAGAGAGCAGGAGAGGGAGAAGAAGAGGGAGGAAGAGAGAGGGAGAGAGACAAAGAGAGGGAGAGAGGGAGCGAAAGAGACTCCTTTTGTGCAAGGCCTCAATCAGCCTCTGAAATAAATGTGCATGGCTCTAGGACCTTTGCATGTTCTGCTCTCAGAAAAACCCCAGCAGCTCCGAGACACCTGCTGTGTGCACAGAAGCCTTGGCTTTGTGCGTTTTTTGAGGCACCTGCATCTCCAGCCCCACCTGCCACGCCCACCCCTGCCCATCCCTACCCACCCCTACCCACCCCTGCCCAGCTTGGGGTGAACTCTGTACGGCCCCCCCAGGTTTCTGCCACTGGATAAATCAACCTAACTGTGTAGAGTTAATTTGTCTGACTATAAAGTGCATTCAATAAGTGTAAAACAAAACTAATTGGTTCTCTTCCATACAAATTTAATCATACCATAAAATGTGATCAATGCAAATAAAAACCGTTGAGGAGGTTAAGTGTCGAGGATCCATAAAGGGGGGAAAATGGCCCATGCGCATAATGGTAGGAATTGAAATCTGGATGAGCATTCGCTTGCGCATTCATCATCGTCCGTGCCAGATCTGACAGTCGCCAGGCCGTGCTGGGGGGATGCTGACCACCTCCTGCCTTTGTGGCCATTGTGCAGAGGGATGACTTGCCCATCAGTTTGGGGGTGCGCGTGTTATCAGCTAATACGTTCTGGGTGGTGTGCATTGGCTGCTGCTTTTGTGTGTCTGCAGCTCACTTGCAGATTCTGGGTGCTGCCATTCTTGCTTTGCACAGGGACTGACTGTTTTTACTGTTGACAAGGAGGCTGGAGTTGGCGGGTGACATTAGATGCACTTCCCAAAGGGTCAAATGCCGCAGGAGCGGGGGATAAGGAGGCCTCCTTCCTGCACAGATTATTGGAAAAAGCAAAGCCGGCCAGAATCCAGTGACTTTAAAAACACCCAACCCAGTCCTTCGTGTCAGTGTCACTGTATCAGAGAGGCAAATAGAGACATCTGAGCCATTCGTCCTTGTTCAGGTAACAGAGGGGTCCTCGGTTCTTGGTTCTAGCTGGAATCACTGCGCCTTTCCTGGAAGCTTAGGCACTGGGGCCAAGTCCTTGGGGGAGGAGAGCCTTTCGGTCCAGCCCTTTCCATAGCTGGGTGCTTGACGAGGCCCCGGTGAACTCCTGCCCAAGGGGAAATAGCTGTGCTTCTCTAGCATGAGGACCCTAGCCCTCACCAAACCCATGCCAAACCGTGGTTTACTGGGATGAGAAAATTGCTGTGACATCTGTGAACTTTGAGCATCGGTGTGGCCTGGAATGAACTGAGGTGACATGCTGTGTGTCTGGATTCCTTTGATGGCTTCTGCCATCCCAACCCTAAAAGTGGCATAAAGTGTGGATTGCCATTAAAACCCGTTCTCAGGGCTGGGGAGATAGCTCAGTGGGATAAGTGCTCACCTGGCAAGTACAAAGTGCTGCGTTAGATCCCTGGTACCACCCAAAACAAAAAAGAAAAATCTGTTCTCTTCCATGGCAAAAAAGTACAGAAGGACATGTGACTGTCCAGAGAGAGTGTGCAGTTCCAAGCTTCCCTTGCCACTGGGCGTGGCCCTAACTACACTATTTCTAATGGACTTTATGTAAGGTTGTAGGAGCCGCTTTCAGTCCTGCCTCTGAAACCTCTCTCCTAGGTGCCTTAGTTACTCTTCTGCTGTTGCTGGGACAAACACCCAAAGGACAAGCTTAGGGAAGGAAAGGTTTATTTAGCTCACAGTAGCTGGAGGTTTCATAGTTTAAAGCAGCCTGAATTATATAGCAAGACCTCGAGACACTGCACTGCCGCGTTCAGGATGATCCACTCCATACCTCTGAGAGACCACCACCTGGGTTGGTTGGGGGAGGCGCATACTGTCAGTTTAACAGTTGGCCCCACTCTAGCCCCACCCCTCAAGCCCCGCCCTGGTCCTCTGGCCCCGCCCCTCAAACTGTGTGCTTGACAGCCCATGATTTAGGCTTGGGTGGGTGGGAACTAGATACAAACCATAACACTGGGTTTTCCTAAGAAGCAGAGATAATCAGAATGGCCTCCTAAGTGATGAAGAAGGACATGACACGTCATCTAGACCCCTCAGTATTACTGTGGATCCGAGCTCTCTACCAGGATGAAACCCCCCTCCTAGACTGAGAGCGTTGGGGAGAAACAAACTTCTATTGTGTCTGCATAATTATAATACGTGGTCTGCTTGTTGCAGCACCTATCCTAGCTGATACATCCCACCATGCCTCATCTTTCCAGCAAGTTTAGTGTGCGTCTTTATATACTATACAAATGACCAATGATTATAGCTACTGAAATTCTAGTTCTTTTATATCTTCACCCATTCTATATTTTTCCACTTCTATTGGAAATATTTTTATTTTTCTTTATTTAGAATAGGGACTACAGGATCTACAGGGTCTCACTACATAAATGGGACTCCTAGTGATTCTCCTATTTACAGCCTTCTAAGGGCTGGAATTACAGGTGCATGCCACTACTCCCAGTCTCAATTGCCATCTCAGTGCGCCCCCGGGGATGGGGCCAGCACTGCAGGCTGGGATTGAACCCCGGCTGCTGCGCTCTACCTAAGCATGTGCTTTAGTCCACTGAGCTATCAGCCCTGCCCTTGGAAATGTTTTTTAACTGACTACAAAAGTAATACATGTGAATTGCAAAACAGTTATTACATCTTTTTATAAAGAATAAAGTTTAAACAACTATTAGTTGCATCCCCCAGAGAAAACCACAGTCAGACTACACATTTGCAAAAACATTTTTAAATAAATAATACAAAATAAAAGTTCCTCGATTTTCAATGGACAACTAGAAGAATGTTCATCAGGTGAATTCACCCTGGTGTTCTGGTTTGGATCTGAAATGTCCCCCAAGGCCCTCACGATTCAGAGGTGAGGTTTGGAAAGGTGACTGGGTCCTGTGAACCCTGTGTGGATCAGTGGATCGATCCATGGTGAGGTCATAGCTGAATGGGTGGAAGTGGCAGGCCACTGGGCGTGTGACCAGGAAGGGTTTGTTTCTGTCCTGGGCCCTTCCATTTGCTTTGCTTTCTGGAGACCACGTGGTGAGAAGTGTTTCTCCCCCAGGCCCTACCACCATCATTTCTTCCCTGGAGCCAGCAGGCTGTAGACAGAACCCACAGGAAATTGAGTCAAACAAACCTCTCCTCCCTTATGAGTAGCGGGTATCAGGTACTGTATTACCACTGTGCAGCTCCTGTTGTTTGGAGTCCTAGGATCTGAAGCAGAAACACAGTCTACAATCACATAGGCAGCAGTCAACTTTAGACAGTTCTGTCATCCATGTCCCCATGTCTACAAGGGGCACCAGGAAACTCATCTCAGTAAATGGTTTAGAGACTCAGAAACTTGGGCAAGAGAAATTGATTCTGAGGGAGTGAACGTGGCCACATTTTTGCTTTCCTACAGAGCGAAGGTCTAAGGTTCTCTCAGGGTGAAGCTCCTTTATCGCAGGGCTATTCCTGTCACTCGCTATTGTCACCTGCTATTCCTGCCACCAGAGATTTCTTTCCTCCACTCCTGTTTAGCCTTTGGATCTCAGTTTAAATGGTATTTTTTTCTAGAAAGTCTTCCCTATCCTGCACTTACTGCAGACCAGATTAGGCGTTATGTTTCCCAAAGCTTCTGTTGTTATTGCGTGCCAATGTTTGTGTAATTATCTGCTCCCTCACCCGCCCTTAGCTGGACCAAAACCTTGCTGGCATCTATACCACATAGGTGACACTTAATGTTTGCTGAACAAGTGAATGAATCAGTCCATGAGTGAAGGGGTTGAGACACCTTCCTGCAGCCCATGCAAGGTGGTAACTCTAGACCACGCTCATTCAGTGGTGACCCAGAGGGATGTGGATTTGTATAGCCTCCCAGTTGGAATTGGGGTGCAGTAGAGCTAAAAATAGGGCATGATATCAGGACTCCTGAGCCTCCTCCATGGCTGGGTGGTCAGACAACAAGGTCAGCTGACTGCCCATGGGCTCTATGGGAATATTGCTGAGAAAGAAAGCACATTAAGAATTGAATGGTTCTCAAGGGAAATCCACGTCTTCCATTGCTTGGCTTCCCCAGCTGCCTCTTTGCCAGCTGACAACTCTTTTGGCTCCTCTGGTCTCTGCCTCTGATTCTCCATCCCATTTCCTGGAGTCTGCCCTACCCACCCCCCATTCCTGGGGCTCTGTCTTTTTCCCTGTGATTTATCACCACAACATCTCTTGCCATTCTGCACTCCTATTTCTCTGCTTTCAATAATTATTTAAGCTTTATTAGGTATCTATCAAATGAACTGTCAGCTGCTGAAGTTTGCTTATTGTAGCCAGAGGTTTAGAAGGGTAATTTGCATGCATCTCAGACCTCACATGGCAAATCCTCTCTCTGGATCGAAATTATGATATGAGCATGATGTTTTATGAGATGATGGAATGAAGATTCCAAATTCTAGAGTGGGGTTGCATGTATGTTTTTCTTCTGTGTTTTCCTGAGAAAGAAATATGTGAGCAGCTCTTGTGGCTGCTTACTGGAAGGACGGCGTGCTAATGTGCTCAGTACGGAGTCAAGAAGAAATCAATGAATACGCCGGCCCAGCTGGCCTTGAGCTGCATGGAAGTGAGTTCCAGCCAAGTTACACTCCACTGGGCACTGCAGCTCCCCGGGCTTTGCCTCACTGGGTGGTTACTCTGGATGTAGGACCCTAGAGGGGTGCCGCCAGACACAGGAAATCTGGGGAGACAGGAAGCCCAGAGCAGACGCAGTTGAGCAGTTATGACCAGTCCCATGACAGAGGAATTGGGGTGTATGGGGGCCAAGCTCTTTAAAAGATGCAAAACATAGAGCTGACCCTAGAGATAGTAGGAATGGTTCAATCCTTGCATTCATTTCCAGTGTCATAAACATTGAGGACTAAGCATTTTTGATGGGACACTTTTCCTCTGCAGGAATGGAAGTGGCCCAAAGCCACTGAGGATGGCATCTCTTGGATTTGCCTTTCCTCTCTGGCCAGCATCCATTCCTCCTCTTATCTGGCAAAGCTGTCAGAATTTCTTTCCTGAGATCATGGAACTTCACCCCTTATCCATTTTCAGCTTGTAAATGTGGTGGAGGGATGGAGATGTTCCCAGCTGAGAGGAGGTAGGTGACCCAAGTGTCAATTGCTGGTGAACGTAGTTTAGTCTCCTGACCCCTGCCGTTACTCATGAATGACCCTTGTACTCCCCCAGGCAGGTCAGTAACATTGCACTCTAGGCCTGTCTTTAGACAGATTGGAGAAGGAGAGCTATGTCTCTAATGGACCACGTACGAGAAACAGCACTGACAGTAATGCCTTACAAACAATTTTTTGAGGGGTGGCTACTATTATATTTATTATTCTTGAAATGGTGGGAGTCATACTGCAAGTATGTCTGGTGCTCTTTTAGGCCTCCACAGAGAGAAGGTCTAACTAAAGCTAAAGCCACTGGGGTGAAAAAGGAGAATGGAGAAGAGAGAGAAATGGAGATGCCACAGCCTTCTCCAAGTCTAGATCTAAGCATTTCTCAAGAGTTTATGCTTGGACTTTCAGGTCCACGAAAGAGAAAGAGCCTGAGCCATGGTCATTATTTGAACTGCTGTTATTCCTCTTATCAGTAATGTTTTACATTATTTTGAATAATGTCCCTTGCCACCAGAAAGCATGCTGACTATCACAGTCACCCACTGAGAGTCTTGGAAATAGACGTGATGGTGACGTGATGATGTTTCGGAGGTCATTAGATTAGAAAATTTTCACAGTGAAGCAGAAAGTACTAAAAAGAACCAGGTCCCTTCCCCTCACCATCATCGGGAAGCCAGAGCTCAAGGGAGGTGGTCAAGTCTAGTTCAATAGTTCACTGCTGGGCAAGGACTGGAGGTTGATCCCTGGTACCACATGCCACGCTGGCTCTGGAACCCCAAGCATGCCATGAAACTGGGTGTGATGGCACATGCCTATAATCTCAGTGCTGAGGAGGCTGTGACAAGAGGATCACTATGAGTCTGAGCTGGGTAGGGAGACCCTGTATCCAATAAATAAGTAAATAATTAAAAATTGTTTGTAAAAAAGAATGGTTTCAGGCATATGTTTAGCCCCGCTTGGTCACTGCTGCATTACTTGGGGACATTATTTACGGTTCTTTGTGTGTATGAGATACAAATGATGATGGTGCCTTGCAAATAAAATGGTTTTGGGGGGTTACTATTATGACTTTTATTATGTTTCCCCATTGCTGAGGTACTCCAGAGAGCCTGACACCTGTCCCAGGTGTCAAACAGGTGTGTCGTTAGATCAGATGGTCTGTAAGGATCTTTCACCTTCAAAATATCAACAAAGAGAACGGCATCTCCTGAGCTACCCTGTGGGCTGGGATGTAGGCGCGAGGAGTCTAACTCTCAACAGCCCACTGCAGCTCTGTGGAGGACAAGGTCAACGTTTCACCCATCGTAAGCCGAAGATTTCTTGTTCAAGTAGCAGACGGCCTACAGGTAGTTCTGTAGGATTCAAAAAGCCTTATTTTTCCCACAGAGCAATCCTCAGGATTTAGAAAATCAGAACTGGCAGAAACTCAGGAAAGTGATAGAAAACAAGAAAAACATCTGACCCAAGACTACTCTAATTTGGACCTCAAACTGAAAAGATCAGGTGTTTTCCAGAGCTAAGAAATAGCAATACAATCAGTGAGCGGGCAGATTTAGAGCAATTTCCTGGACCACCTGTGGCCTTCACTTGATGCAGGCTCACTTAGTCATTAATTTGTAGATCATGTGTTAAAGATCTATTATGTCCAAGGCCTTGGATGAAAATCTCCCCTTCCCTCAAAATTCTCCACCCTCTTGTGGAAGTAGAAGTAGTCCTACAGATAACTCCTATAGGTAACTCACTGCAGTCTAATGTGGTGAGTTGCAAATAGGGTGTGACCCAGCTGGTAACAAGGGCCGGCGAGATAGCTCAGCAGACTAAGCCCCTGCTTAGACAAGTGCAGGGACCGGGGTCTGATCCCTGGTACTGCATGCCATGCCGGCCCCATCCCTGGGCACGTTGGGCCAGCCACCGATACTGGGCGTGGTGGTGCAGGCCTGTAATTCCAGTGCCAAGAAGGCTGAAAATAGGAGGATCACTGTGAGTTCAAGCTGTGCAGTGAGACCCTGTACCAAATACATAAAAACACAAGCAAAAGAACGGAAAACAAAACAACAACAATAACAACAAAAACTTCCAAAATGGTTGTAACAGGGACAGGATAAGGAGGAAGTGTCCTGCACTGCAGAATGGTTTTATAGGGAAGAGTAGCAGAGTTGGTCCTGAGGAAGGGGTAGGAGCTCCTCGCAAGACCAAGGGGAGGGATGTGCACATCTGGATCAGCCAGAAATGCTAGCGAGTACACCTGGCCTGCATGGAGAGGAAGTCCCTGTTGGATGCGGTTGGAGTGGCTCAGGTAGAGCATGGCGGAGGTGAGCCCAGGGAATTCAGCGGGGCCAGGGAGGAGCCAAGGCTAAGAAGGGTTTGCCTATTCTCCTTACAGAAGGAATTTAGTCTTAGGAGTGAGAAGATAAAGATGACCCCTGCTATTACGGTGGATGAGTTAGAGTTGTCAGTCTCAGGCAAAAAGTCCTCAGAGAGGGCTGCAGAACTGCTCAAGATTGGTGATCATGTGGGGTTGACTTAGCACAGTGTTTATGAAGCTCCAAGATATGAAGTTGAGGGGATTTTGCAGTGATCTTTTCTGCTTGTATACCTCCAGACACGGGGAGATCACTACCTTGTAGAGCAGCTAAAGCCTTCTTCAGCTTTTCCTACAGCTCTGTGTTTCCCAGAGACTACTCCAGCAAGAGTGGTGCATTCTTCTACAATGGGGTCCTGGGAGGAAGGGATAGAGTGTCCTGAGGGGCAGAGGAGGATGAGCAGATGCCCAGTAACAGATGCCTCCTGGAAGAAGGCTGTAGGGATGCAGTAGTTTCATGGATTCCTAACTCTAATCTAGAAGCCCCAGGACTGTGTTTGAGCTTCCACTTGGAGGCAGTGGGCAGAAGAGACAAGCAGGTGCATCCCTCCCTCTGTCTTGGAATCCTCTTGGGAGCAGCCTGTGGATTCCTGTTCATCCTCGGAACGAATCACGCAGCCAGAAACTCTTAGGTTGGAAAGGAGTTTGCGCCATGCAGGCTAGGCATCAGCAAACGTCTTAAAGGGCAGAGAGTAAATATTTCAGGTCTTGTCACAGCACCCAGCTCTGCTCTTGGGGTGGGAAAGCAGCCATGGAATGTAACATGTAAAGGAGTGAGTGTGGCTGTGTTCTAATAAAACTTTATTTACAAAGCACAGGGCAGCCTTTAGGCTGTGGTTTGCATATTCTTGATGTGGGCAAACACTCCAGTGAAGAAATAGAGGAATTCTGTCTCAGTTACTTTCTCTTGTTGCTGGGCCAAATACCCGGCACCCAAAATGAAGGAAGGAAACATTTATTCAGCTCAGTTACTAGAGGTTTCATCCATATTTGGCTGGCCCAAGGCTGAGAGGAACAGGGCAGAGAGCATCCAGTTCATAGTGGCAGAACAGCAACAATCGTGACAGAGGCAACAGACCAACCAGGGTGCAGAGAGCAAGAGAGAGAGCAACAGAGCGTGAGTCTGTTTCTCTGTCTCTCTTATAACACATTCAGGCTCTCTGCCTCAAACCACACCCATAATCCCAGCAGTACTAGGATCCATAATCCCAGCAGTACTAAAACACATAATCCCAGTGGATCATGAGTTAGTCTCAAACTCTAGAAGTCTCTGCCCCCTGACTGCATGAGGCTTTGTGGGGACAACTAGACACAAAGCATAACAATTTCCCTTAAGACACAAGGCAAAACAAAGCAAAATCCTTGCTAGCTATAGTCACATGGCAGGAAGTGTTCATTACATGTTTGTGAAGTTGAATCAAATGGGTATAAGCCAATCCTTTTGAACAACAGTGGTCATGAGTGGTGTGTCTCTAGAACCTACATTCCTGGAGGCCTGGATGGAGGTGCTGGCCTGTAAATCTCTCCACTTGTACCTCTCATTTCTGCTATGTTCAGAGCCACAAGCTTGTCTTGGTGGATATTTAGGGCTTTCGCTTCTGTGGGCACTAGAGTCAGGCTGCAACTGGGTGCTACAATGCCAGGCTGCTAACACTGTAGTTTTGCTTCGTCTGTCTGAACAGGGTGTCAGCAGTTGAAATGCGACTCTGTTCCAGTCAAGGTTTTCAAAGGAATTGATTTAATAGAGGACACATAATCTATGGGATTCTTTTATAACATTCTTCCAAAATGTCAAATTCTAAGGAGTGTAAGAGGTCTGTCCATGAACTGGAGACCCAAAGAATCCAGCCGAGGGCCTGGGTCCCACCCACGACAATGTCCTGCGTGAGTCCCACTGAGGACCTAGAGCCCAGGACAATGTCTCATCCAATGCTGTCTCAAGGATCCGCACCGGGAAGGCCCTGAGGTCAGCAGTGGAAGCAGTGGAAGCTCGAAAGGCTGCACCAGTGTGTTGAAGGACCTGTGCCAGGAAGTTGAGGGATCTGCCCTGGAGCCAGAAAGCGATGCTCAAGGTAAGGATCAGTGCTCTGATAAAGAGAACAGCAGCCCTCCTCAGTGACAGTCCAGACTCCAGCTCCTCTGACTGTGAGGATGCCTGAGCTGCATCAGGAAAAAAACCAGCGTGACAAGATTCTCCAGCAAGGGCATGCCGTCTTCCCCTCAGTTCTCCGCTGAGGCTGTCAGCAGTCCCGGGCGGGCCTGCTACACCGGTATCCACACTGGCTCAGCTCAGCTGGGCATCGCAAGTCAACCCTCAGTGAATCCACAGCGCACACTTTAAAATGAAGTTGCACCTGGTGCAGTATGGCGGGCTTTGGGTTCCAGCAGATCCTCGCCTCGGCTGCTCTCTGCCTGCATTGATGCAAGCCGACATCTCCCTCCTCTAAGCTTCACTTTCTGCGCTAGAGCAGCACTTCTCCCTGGAATGTTTTGACCATTAAGCTATGAATGCAACGCACTCCAAATTATCTTGGGAACATGGTGGGCATTAGGGATTGTTTTCCATTGCAGCCTGAAAATAGCCCATCCACAGTGGCGGTGGCTGCTCCCCGGCCATTGTGAGGTCCAGGAGTTTTTTTTTTTTTTTTTTTTTTTTTTATGCAAGGCTCCTCTCCTCCGTGGGGGTGTGGAGGTTGCAGTGTAAGTGTTGCATGAAGCATTTGTGTGTGGGAAGGGACTTCTAACGCCAGCCACACAGCGGTACTCACTCACTGTCTAGAAATCTGGGGAATGAAGGACCCCGAGTCCATTGGAGTGCACGTTCTAGACCCCAGCAGGGCTGGCTGGCTGGGCAGGAGCACTCAGCAGGCTTTCCACTTCCCATACCTGTAG
>PVKN010031487.1:0-12501 GCA_004027915.1 Capromys pilorides | reverse complement strand
GGGACGTGGGACACAGAGGGGTACCCCTTTTTTCCAGGCGGGCAGCATCTCTCAGCGCCCCTGTGGAGGGACTACTTTGCATTCCTGTTGAGGAACTACTCCGCCCTCCCCTGCGGAGGCGTCGCGCGCAGGAGGCGCGCACGGCATGGCGGCGGAGGCGCGCGCCTGAGGAGAGGGGACGCCGGCCCGCTCAGGCCTCGGCTCGGCCTACACGCCCCGCTCGCTCGCTCTCGCTCCCGCCCTCGCGTCCGGCCATGGCGGAGTCGTCGCCTGCCCGACGCCCGGTGCCCCTCATCGAGTCGGGTAAGCCGGGGCCGCGCCGCCCCAGCAGCAGCCCTTTGCGTCCTCTTGTGCCCTCCCGCCAGTCTTGATCCGATTCTCTCCTTCCCGCAGAGCTCTACTTTCTCATCGCCCGGTACCTATCGGCCGGACCGTGTCGCAGAGCCGCCCAGGTGAGTGTCCTGCCGCGGGGGGTGCGGGAGGGCCGGGGCGGGGGCGCGGGGCCCGGCTGGCGGCCGCAGCTCTGAGCGCGCGTCTCTCCACAGGTGCTGGTGCAAGAGCTGGAGCAGTACCAGGTCTGTCCCCGCGTCTCCCCGCTTCCCCCCGAGCCCCCACTCGCGACCCCCGCCCGTTTCCCCGCGCCGGCTCGGTGTTCACTGCCGCGCCTGTCGTGTCTTTCCAGCTGTTGCCGAAGAGGCTGGACTGGGAGGGCAACGAGCACAGCAGGAGCTACGAGGAATTGGTGAGCACCGGACGCGTCCCCGCCCGCGTCCCCGCGCGCCGCCCCTGCCCTCGCTCCTCCGGGAACGCACGGTGCGGCCGCGCCCGGAGCTGGCAGGGACCCCTCCAACCCTGCCACCCTTGGAGTTTCGTGTGTGTGTGTGTGTGTGTGCGTTTTTTTTTCTTGTTCGTTTCATTTATGTTTTTGCGGGTTGGCGTCTAGGTTTGTTTTGGCAGGAAACGGCCGGGGGGCGGCAGGGGGCGGAGAAGGGGGCGCTGCTGCCGCGGTCTGGGTGGGTCTTCAGGTGCGGCCGCCTACGGGGGGGGGGGGCGGGGGCGGGGTGAGGCCGCTAGCCACTCAGCGGTGCGCTCTCTTGGCCGTGTGACTGGGCAACATTTGTAAGCCGTGCTCTGATTGGTCGCCTCGCTTCTGTCCTGCCCAGCTCTTCCAACCACTTTTTCCTTAGGTATACTCATGGGTCTCTAGGTGGACAGCGCTGCTCCTGTTGAGCCGCCTCCCCCCAGTTAAATACATGAATACACAGCTCCAGAGCTTTGGATGCTTTGAACTGTACATAGTATTTGGACTCGCTTAGGAAGTTGATCTACTTTGATAAGCTACACCAGATTTTGCTTTTTAAAAATAACTCCAAGAGAGTTCTTGAATAGTGTTAACGTGGATTACATTTTTTTTTAATTTTTTTTTGGTTTGTAAACCTGTTTATTCTCCTAATCCGTAATTCAGCTTTATGCACAATTATAGCGTGTTTGTAGCGTGTATTGTAGAAATTTGTTTGTCCTTAGTAGAATAAGACATTTTTCAGAAAGCTTTTGATAATTTATGGATTCTTTTAGTTAACAGTTCATGTTCAGTGTCTTGTATAAAGAATGCAATTGGGAAAAACAAATTTTTTAAAAAGATTTAAAAAAAATGTATTTGGTAGAGGGCCTACGGGGTCTCACTAGCGCTGGGATTACAGGTGCAAGCCCTCAAGCGCAGTCTCCATTGCTGTTTCAATGCGCTCCGGGGTCATTGCCGCGGCCAGGACTGCACGATGGAGCCTGAACCCTTTCCACTCTGCTGTGCTTAGCAAGCGCTTTAGTCCCAGGCCGGCCCGACGGAAGAGTCTTATCTATTTATTTTTTGAGTCTAAGGTTTTGTAAACTGTAACAGGACAGAAAAACGATGAAACACTGAGAGGTTACGCTAACTTGGTTTCAAGAATTTAGAAATAATCTTCAATAATTGCATCTACTGAAAATCAGTTTCTGGTAGATGTGACAGAAGATTCTTTTTTTTTTTTTTTTTTTTTTTAAATTTTATTTATTTATTTGTTTGCTTGTTGTGTTTGTTTCTTTATTCATTTTGTGGCTGGCTCAGCCTGCCCTGGTGGTGGCGCAGGCACAGCATGTGGTGCCGGGGATCGAACCGCAGTCCCCGCAGTTGCCTGAGCCCTCCTAAGCAGGCGCTTTAGACCACTGAACCATCTCGCCGGCCCCAGAAGATTCTTAATGAGCTTTTTTATCCGGTTAAGACTTACATGCACAAGGTGGTGGAATATTATTTTTGTACCAAATATGTTACAGATTATTTATCATTAACGTTTGTTTAGTTTTGCTTTGTGTAGGCCCCTGGTCTGTTAGTGCTCTTATCTACCACAGCCACACCCCCAGCCAAGTTCGCAGCAACATTGAAGTAAGGAGGAATTTTAATGTGTCCAGTGTTTTTACAAAAATAAGCCAGAACAAACAAAAAATGAATAAATGAATATATTTAGCAGGAGCTTGAGTTCTCAAAATGATGGGTCATATTTTTTTCCTTGAGTTTGATATTTGAGAAGGTTCTTTTAGGGGGCATCCCGTGTGGGATAAAACCCAGAACTTTTCTAGTAATGGGAGGCTTTACTGTTGAACTACATACAGCCCGAGGCAAATACCACTTTAACTCTGGGCACATTCAGCCTAAGACTTCATTAAGGCAACATTTAAGGGGCACCCTTGCTTTATTCTTGTTTATAGCATAAACTGTCTTTTTGGGCAAGCAGAAATTTGTCGGGGGCTGGCCAAATAGCTCAGCGGATTCAAGCGCTTGCAAGCAGGTCCAGAGGCTGGGAGTTTGATCCCCTGGCCTGCCAAGCTGGCCCTGCTCCAGGGTGCCCTGAGAAGACAGTTGAGACTAGGGATCGCGGCACGTGTCTGTAATCCCAGCTCTTGGCTGTAATCAAGCAGATCACTAGGAGTCGTATCTAGTGTTGAGACCATGAACACCCTGAAGACCCTTCCCTAAAAAAATACAAAAAAAAAAAAAAAAAAAAGTTGCCAAGATAACACTGAAGTTATGCTACTAGAGTGAAAAGTCCCTTTTTTTTTTGAGTCAGGATTTTGCTATTTAGTTCAGGCTGGCCTTAAACTTAATGTCTGCTAGACTCTCCTGCCGCTGCCTTCCTAGTGCAGGTGTGTATCACCATGGCTAGCAGGAAAATTTCTTAACGTTTTTAATCCTTCTTGAGACAGGGTCTCCTTATGCAGCTCAGACTGGCTTTGAGTTCACTTTGTAGCCTAGGCTGGTCTCGAACCTTGATCCCCCTGCCTCAGCCTCCTGAGTGCAAGGATTACAGGCATATGCCCTTAAGCCCAGCTACCTTTTTTATTGGTATGGGGCTGGAATCAAACTCAGGGTCCCATACTTGGCAGGCAGGCATTGTGCAGCTGAGCTATATCCTCAGACTAAAGTTCCTTAACTATTTGTGTGTGTGTGTGTGTGTGTGTGTGTTTGTGTGTGTGTGTTTGTGTGTTTGAGACAAGGTCTCGCTATGCAGCTGAGACTGGCTTTGAGCTCATTTTGGAGCCTAGGCTGGTCTTGAACTCCCAGTGATCCGCCTGCCTCAGCCTCACAAGGGCTGGGATTACAGGTGTGTGCCACTATGCTGGGTTCTAAACTTTCTTAACTTAAAAAAAAGTTAATGTTTCTAATGCCCTTTTAGAAGGAAAATTAACTTTTGAAACATGTATGATGCTGTAAATTCTGGAAAATTATCAAGTCACCTATAAATTTAGTTTAAGAAGACATTTTTTGGCTTTTGCTTGCAATTCTACATAAGATATTCTGTTTAAAGTATTTAAGTTCAGGTGACATCTGTGATGATAAATGTTATTCCTGCTTCTTGCTGGTCTGGTGTATGAGCCTCCTCTAAACGAAATAATTTTTTTTTTTTTTTTGGTCTCTTTGAGACAGAGTCTCAATATGCCGTTTAGACTGGTTTTCAACTCACTTTGTAGCCCAGTTGCTCAAACTTGTAGCAATCCTTCTGCCTCAGTTTCTGGAGTGCTAGGATTACAGATGTAAAGTAATGTCTGTGCAGGTGTAACCACTCTTGGCTCAGAATGACTTTTTGTTAAGAGAATGTGTATAGCTTCTAGACCTTCAAACTAAATCTGCTTTTACTTTAATATTTTAAGAAAAGAACTCCCAAGTGTGATTTGTTATGATTTGCTATATTTGGTTTCTACTTGGCTTTTTTTTCTGTGTAGCCCACGCTGGTCTCAAATTTGTGGTGATTCTCCTGCCTCAGCATTATGAGTATTGGGCTAACAGGTGTGCATTGTGCTATCATGGATAGCATGATAATGGGCTTAAATTTGTGACCTTCTTGCCTCAGCCTCCCCAGAGTGCTGAGATTATGGGTGTGTGCCATCACAGTGGTCTTATTTTAGATATTTAAATTACTGTTACTGAAATTTTCAGTGGAACATGAAAGTGGAACATGACCCAGCCTACCACATATGTGTTATTTATACTTGGTGGTTATTAAAAGAATAGTGAATGTTATTGTGCCGTACTGTGTTATGAAACAAATTCATTTCATTGCTTAGTTTGCTGTTGTTTTTTTTGTGGTGGTGGTATTGGGAATTCAGTCCAGGGCTTCTCTCTCAGCTCTATCTGCAGTTCTCTTTAAATTATTTTTTGGGGGGTCACCAGCGTAGCTCAGCAGTCTAAAGTGCCTGCTTACGCAAACCTAGGCAAGCGCAGGGACCACAGTTCAATCCCTGTCACCACATGCCATGCCCGCCCCACCTTTAGGGTAGGCTGAGCCGGCCACAAAAAAAAAAAATTTTTTTTAAGAGTAGAATTTATTGAGGAATAGGAATGGAAAATAGGCGTAGCTCCTGAGAGACAAGAGGGATCCAAAATGACCTGCCAATAAGCCCACTTCTTGAAATTAAAAAAAAATTTATTTATTTGATAGAGGGTCTGTCTTGCCTTGCAGTTCAAACTTGGGTAGTGATCATCCTGTCTCAGCTTCCTCAGTGCTGGGACTACAGATGTGTGCCATCGTGCCTGGTTTTGGGGCCAGCACAGCATATGTTACTGGAGATCAAACTTGGGTCCTTGTGCTTGCCAGGTGGGCGCTTAGACCACTGAGCTATCTCCTTAGCCTTTGAAATTTTATGGAACAAAATTGTGAGTGAGTGCAGTGTTGGTCAAATTTATGATCAACCAGTAAGATTTCAAGTGTAGTTTATTTTATTTTTATGTATTTAGTACAGGTCTACAGGGTCTCACTACATAGATTGGGCTTGTAGTAATCTTTCCTGTTTTTCAGTCTCCCAAGCACTGGAATTATAGCAAGGTGCCACGTTGCTTAGTCTCAGATGCCCCAGGGGTGGGACTGGCACAGCAGGCCTAGGATGGAACCCCTGACCCCTGCTTTCAAGTATATAGTTTCTGAGATAATACCGATCCAGTGGTAGCAAAGGTATATGGGAGGCATCATTAACCTTGGTCTATAATCTAGTCTTAGTCTTGTTATTAGTCTTAGTGGTTTGAGTTAAGTGGCCTTAGTCTTGGTGAAAGAGGATGGCCCACCGCTAATAAGATAATGGGAACTCTCAAATGATGATACCAGTAACATGCAAATTTGGCCACTGTGATTCTAATCTTCAGATGCACCTCTAGTCATAGTCTTGATGTGTTCCCTTGTCCACTGCCTCCAAGAGACTGCTGTTTTCACCTAATTTAGCTGTCTGTAATATTGCTCCTTCTGAAGAGGCATCCCTGACTGTGTTTAGGGGAGAATGGGTGTAGTTTCATCCAGCTGCTCAGAGCTGAGAAGAGTTGGTGTAGGGGAGCCACAGTCAAGGGCCTTTTCCAGAGTGCTAACCTAGTGGGCCTCAGTTAGAGGTCATGTTTCAATTTACCAGCTATAAACTCCCTTTATAAGTTCAGTGTAACAGATACCAGTAAAAGTAGTCGTTTGTTGTTGGTTTGATCTGTATGATTATTTGGAGTTTTGCAACCTCTAGGCAGAAATAAACTTTCCAAGAAATTAAAGCATGTATAATCAGAGGATGAGCACTAAGCTGTTGGCAGAAACTGCTCTTCAGGGACTAGAATAATGATTGTAACCAGTGGGCTCTTAGTTCACCTTATTGGTGGAGGTTATCTGTAAGTCTGATACTTGTCATGAGTCCCTCTAGTTTTACCTGTAAGAAGATGGAGAGTCTGGTGTTTTTTTGGTACCAAAATTTAAACTGAAGACCTCATGCTTGCCAGACAGGTGCTGAGTAACTGAGATAAATCCCTGGCTCAGGTTGGTAGGTTTTTTTTTTTTTTTTTGTCTGTTTGAGGCAGGGTCTTGCTATGCAGTTCAGGCTGGCCTTGAGTTAACTTTTTTAGCCCTGACTGGTCTCAACTTGCACTAATCCTCCTGTCTCAGCCTCCCATTGCTGGGATTATAGGCATGCGCCACCATGCCTGGCCAGATTGGTGGTTTTGAAGGACAGTTTTAGCTAAGGAATTTAAAGGTTTATTGAGCTTTTATAGATTTCACTGTAGTTTTTTCCTTAAGGAACCACAATGTTGGTCAGTTCTTGGTGTAGCTAGAAACTGCCAGAAGTGGTGAGCAATTAGAGCCCTTTTTTATATCCTGTTGTATTGCTATATATTGTTTTCATATGTCTTTTGGTTGTACTTTTGTGCTGCATGTTTAAGGCTAAGTTAAAATGAGGCCTGTAGGGCTGGCAGTATAGCTCAGTGAACTAAGTGCTTGCTTAGGGAAGCCTAGGGGCCAGGGTTTGATTCCTGGCCCTGTCTGCTGCCCTGGCCTGCTGTGCTTGAGCCAGCGATGGAGTCCAGGCTTGGTGGTGTGCACCTGTAATCCCAGCACTTGGGAGGCAGGAAACACGAGGATCACTGCGAGTTGGAGCTGCATAGTGAGATCCTGCACACACACACATACAAAGCAAGTCCTGTGTTGATCAAAATTAGCCTCTTATTGTCTGTCAAGGTCAGTTACATCTCCTTAGGCTACTTTGGAACAAAGTTCAGAGCTTCTCAGCTCCTCTGTCAGTGTTAGCGGTGAGAGCTGCCAAGATGGGTCATGGTCTTGCTTGCCTGTGGGAAACTTTTCCCTCTTTAGTAACTCTTTTGGCACACTGTACATTTGTTGATTCTTATCTTCTGGAATCCAGCAGACTCTGCTCAGGAGGTTTGGTGACTCTTCAAAGCTGTAGGATCCTGTAGAAAAGTTTTGCTCAGGTCTTCGGTCTCATTGACCTTGGAGGCCTAGGGCCAAAATATTGACTCTCTTCTTATCCCAGTTGCCTTTCTAGTTTTAGCCTCCAAGTGTCAGTTGTTAAACATACAGAAGAGAAGATCAGTTACATCTGTATTGCAGAGAGATTAGTGAGTTTAACTATTAAAATTCTAAGTGACTGTCAAGGACTTTGAAAAATAAAATATAGCCATAGGACTTATTATTTTAGCCAGCCGTGGTTATGTTAGTTTTCCTTTTCCAAGTTTTCAGGGAAAACTTGATAATCAAGAGCCATACATAGTGTGATAATCATAATGACATCGTTGTTGTTATACACTTAACTGTCCATTTTAGTATAAAATGATCTTTTTAGTCACATGTCTCCATCAGATCACAAGACATTAAATGACAAAAACTTACCTAATTTGTTATCCTTCAATAGAATATCACTCAAGGGATGTATCTGTCTATAAATGTACTTTAGAGGGTTTTTTTGTTTTGTTTTGTTTTTTGGTCTTTTTAAGACAGGGACTTGCTGTGCAATTCAGGCTGTCCTTGAACTGACTTTGTAGCTAATGCTTGTTTTGAACTTGCAATGATCCTCCTGCCTCAGTCTCCTGAGTGCATGTTGGGATTACATGCCCAGCCACAATACCTTAGAAGTTTTTTTTTTTACATGTATTTGGTGCAGAGTCTTACTACACAGCTTGCACTTGTAGTGATCTTCTGTTTTCAGCCTCCCCAGTACTGCTCCACCATGCCCAGTCTCACGCTGCTCAGCACACCTGGGGGTAGGGCCAGTGCAGCATGTGGTGCCAGGGATTGAACCTGAGTCCCTGTGCTTGTTTAAGCAGGTGCTTAGTCTACTGAGGTATTTCACTGGCCCTATAGAAGTTTTTCGTGACATTGTACTGCTTGGCACTTAAACATCTCTAAGTGTAGTGACATACATACATAGCACATAAATTTAAAAAACTATGATTTGACAGGTGGTCTCCTGCTGGCTGGATATATGTTTTATTACAGAATCTAAAGCACAACAGAAAGGCAGATGTCTGAGTCTAAAAGAAAAGATTATTACTATAAACAATCCTTGTTTTACATCTGTGAAAATCTTCACACCTGGAAGGCATGAATACATTCAGTACACCATTAAATTGGTGTCACAGCTCAATGAAAATCTTTATCCCTTAGTTTCGTACCAAGGCATTTTTAATAAAACCTTGTTGTTTTACCCATGGAAAACTTATCTTTTGATGATAAACCATGTAAACATTATTATTTTATATATTTAGTATAGTATGGGTGTATACCACACCCAGTCTTAATTGCTGTTTCAGCATACTCTGGGGTTGGGGCTGGCACTGGTGGGAGTGATCCCTGGTGCCTGCATCTGCCTAAGCATGCACTTTAGTCTGCTGAGCTATCTGGCTGGCTTTTATATAAACATTGTAGAAGTATGTCTAGCAGTATCACGATATCACATTTATATGTTTAGCATATCACAATAATGTTTATTGGGGTACATGTCCCATAAAACTGTGGAAATCATTGAGGCCCCTTAGTGAACCAACATTGGAATAAATGTTTCCAGGCAGCTGTTCTTTTATTCACCAAGGGGAATCCTGTCTCATAGTTTTCCCTAAGTCCAAAGGGTCTCATTTTTTATCTTGACAAATTTTAGATAACCTATGAGGACCACATTGTAATAATACATTATCTCAACGAATAAAAGATTCCTGAGTATACAGTACAATATGCATTATATTTGTAAAACCAGTCTTGACATCATTTTGAAAAGCTGCAAATCTGGATGGATGCATGTTCTAATGCTAATGGCAGTTCTTGATAAGCCAACTTAAGTTCTAGACATAAATATTTTTAAAATCCAAAGGAGCAGTAAGGAGAAAAAATTGTTGAGCTCAAATAAAATAGCTTTACATGTTCAAACCAGTCACAAATTGAATAGACTGACTTGACAGATAACAGTTGTTGCTAGAACAAAGTACACTGAGATGTATTTGGACAAGTTGAAGTACAGTGACCCTTTCACAGTTTTTAAGTTTGTGGTTATAAATAGAGTAGTCAGAACTTTTTTTTAGGTCATTTAACAGAGATCTCTTATAAAATAAGAATTAAAAGGAATAAAAAGTTTTGACATTATGAAAGCAGAAACAGTTCTTAAGATAGATAGGCCCTAGGCTGACGGTTTATCTGATTGGAGTACCCAGCTATACAAGCTCATTGTTGCCTGGTAGCCATGGTGGTTGGTAGTCTCAGCTGATAGCCAAATCTGCCATTTTGATAGCCACATGTGATTGTTCCCTCTAAAGGGACAGGCTGTTAAAGGTAATTTTAACTATTTGCAGGGGATGCACAGGCTAGGTTTGGGTAGAAAGAAACTGGGTGGCACTGTTTGGAGCTTAAATATGAATTCCAGATTGTGGGGGAAGGAGACTTGTCCAGGATCCAGCCAGCTCTGCTTCAGATGTCTACCCATGACAGTGTTTTTCCTTTGTGAAAAGAAACAAGGAGAACAAAGGTGTCCTCATCTGCCCCTTACTCTGTGCCCCATTATAAGACGTTGCTTAGACTTCACCCTGTCCAGTGCCAGAGCCGGCAAACTAGTGGTGCAAGGAAGAGCCCTGAGCTGTGAGCTGCTCATGCTGTGCACTTGGACTCTCTTCCTTGTGAGCCTGTGACCCTGGACCACACTTAGCTGTAGGTGCATGGTAGGCTCAATTAGCACATCTCTGGAGATAGTGGCCGGCCTGGTAAGGTGCTCTGGAGAGAGGTCATGACCAAGTGAGGTAGTCCTCGGGAGACAGCGCTTTGCCTATTATTAATACCTATTTCTTTTTAAAACTGTTACTGAATTCATAAGGTTCTTTTGGAATGTTTTGCTGTGTCAGTGAATTTACCTGTGCTATAAAAATCAGTCAGCATCATTCTTGAGTGGAGAGAGGAGTTAATCTCCAGTTCTGCCTGTAGATTAACAGGCAGATAAACCTGGACTAAAACTTGTACTTTTATTTTTTGAGACCTTCAGGATTAAATCTAGAACAGTCATTTAGAATATGATACAGTAATAAGTGAAGCTCAACTTCATTCTTGAAGGGCTTCAGGGAGGGGAAACTCACCATTCTGGAGACTTGGTTCTGAAATAAAGCAGCCACAAAGGAGAGAATTGCCTTAGACCAAACACTGTTGTAAACTGTTACTTCTCTAGAGCAGGGCAGTGAAAAAGGAGCAGAAGAGTATGGCACAAGAGCTAAATCCTATTTCACATTTTGAGACCTGTTCTCAACACATTGCCTTGGCTGGTCTTGAATTTGAACTCTTTTTGCATTAACCTGCTAAAGTAGCTGGGATTACAAATGTACTCTTAGTGCCTGGCTTCTGCTGGAGATTTTATCGTCTTGGTGTCTTGTCTTGTCTTGTCTTGTCTTGTCTGTCTCTCCCACTCTCCCCCTGCCCCTTTCCCCCTCTCCCCCTCTCTTCCTTCTCTCTTTCTCTCTGCCCCATCTCCCTCCCTCCCTGTCTGTGTCCCTTTTCCCTTCTCTTTTTCTCCTCCCTCTCTCCCTCACCCTCTCCCTTTCTTAGCCTCTGTCCCTCTTTTGCTGTTTTCTCTCCCTCTCCTCTTTCTCCCCTTCTCCCCCTCCCTTCTTCTCTCCCTTTCTCTCTTCTTCTCTTCTTTCTCCCCTTTTCCCTCTCCCCCTCCTTCCCTCCCTTTCCTTCTCTCCCTTCCTCTCTGTCCCTCCTTCACCCTCTCTCCCATTCTTTCTCTCTCCCTCTCTCCCTAGATAAGGTGTTACCGTATAGCCTAGGCTGGGCTTAAATTTAAGATCCCCTGCCTGAGACTCTTGAGTACTGAAGTGTAAGAATGGGCTACCATATCCAACTCATGTTAGAATATTTTAAAGGAAACTCCAGACAATGCATCCATTTCTTAATTCATTAGACTACAGTTCTAGGAAGGAGTGTTTTCTGCTGGGAGTGTGTAGCTTAGTAGTGGTGCATGTCCCTAGTGTACCCAAGATTCTGGGTTCTCCAGGGCTTGGGGAGAGAAAAGACCTTTTCCCTTTCCCCTGTTCCCTGCCCTCTGCTCCCTGCTGTGTGTGTGTGTGTGTGTGTGTGTGTGTGTGTGTGTGTGTGTGAGTGTGTGAGAGAGAGAGAGAGAGAGAGAGAGAGAGAGAGAGAGTGAGTGTATAGCTGCGCAGTTCATCCTGGCCTTGAGCTCACTGTGTAGCCCAGCCTGGTCTCGAACTCCCAACAATCCTGCCTCAGCCTCCCACCTCAGCCTTTCCAGTGCTGGGATTATAGAAGTGTGCCAGCATGCCTGGAAAAAGACCTTTTAACGCAGTGAGTACTAGTATATTAGAGTTCATATTCAGAGTTTCTTTCTGTTCTCTGAATGCCTGTACATTCAGAGGCGGAGTCTTGCAAAGTTGCCCAGGCCAGGCTTCAATTTGTGATCTTCCTACCTCATCATCCCACAGTTCTGGGACTGGAAACTTGTGCTACTATACTTAATTTATATTGAATCCTTTCATCTTCTGTCTGTGGCAGTACTAGGAACTAAACCTGGGGTCTCAAATGTAATAGACAAGCGCTGTATTAGTGAGCTTGTCTCTCTTAAAATTTTTGAGACAGGCCTTTGCCAAGTTGCTCAGGCTGACCTTGAGTTTATGTTCTTCCTGCCTTAGGAGTAGCTTGAATTACAGGGATGAACCACCACCCTAAGTTCTTTTTCTCCTAATTTTTTTCTTGCCTCTG
This sequence comes from Capromys pilorides, assembly GCA_004027915.1. Taxonomy (NCBI): domain Eukaryota; kingdom Metazoa; phylum Chordata; class Mammalia; order Rodentia; family Capromyidae; genus Capromys; species Capromys pilorides. The sequence goes on along the minus strand of PVKN010031487.1, from coordinate 469 downwards.
GTGAGAAAGAGGCATATCCCATATTTTGGGTTTCTCTGATTGTTTTTTCATTAGTTAATTTAATCCTTACTCAGTGGTTCTGTTCCTTTTTAGAATGTCTAGGAGAGTTTTGTGTGCTGTAGGTGCCACAGTATTGGGGGATGGCTGGGAAGAATTATCTTAATAAAGCTTTTCAGGTGCTTCTAATAGACTTATATACCAAACCACGATTTACCTTAAATTTTGACCATGTTGGGTGTCCAGCCTGTACTTCGGAGCAAGAATATTTTGGTACTTCTGCTTCTCAGAAGAATTGAAAGGAAAAACCTCTCAATACCTAACCCTTCATTAGCAGTTAGGCCTATAAATTCACAGAGGTTAGTTGGAATGTTCATGATCCATAACAAATGAAGAGAGAGGAAGGAATAAAAACTATCCTGTCAGGCATGAGACTAAGGCCTGGGTTTGTGAAGTGGGGGCTTATTACATA
>PVKN010031486.1:0-12482 GCA_004027915.1 Capromys pilorides | reverse complement strand
GTCCCCACCCCATGATTGCATGAGGCTTTGGGGGGATAACTAGACATAAACCATAACAAAGTACAAAATACAGTATGTCATTGTTTGCTCACAAAGTGTAACCAGGAAAATCCTCCAAACTGTACCTATATTACTTAAAATCATTGACAACAAAATAAAGAATTCATCTGGTTTTTGCAAGTCATTAAATTTAAGAACTAAAGCTAATGGAACTTATAACAAAATGTCAGGCTCCAGCAATAAAGAGGTCTAAGAGCCAGTAGTTTACAACTACTAGTGCGTAAAAGTTTATAAACTTACCTATAAACTCTAACGCTCATGCATGTTCTAATCTCCCAGGAAACTTGTTCTTTCCTAGTAGATACCAAAAACCAGATAAATCATATAGGTAAAACCTGTAACAAATATGCTGCATTCCTTTTATTTTCCTTTTACTGGGATCCACTAGATCTTGTCTAGTGACAAGATTATGTGACACATTAAGACCTTAACTGGGGCTGGGGAGATAGCTGAGTGGAATAGGCACTTTCCTGGCAAGGGCAAGGTCCTGAGTTCAATCCCTAGTACCACACACACACACACACACACACACACCACAGCCTTAACTAACTCCACTCAGCTGCCTACGTCTATATGGTATGTGCTGCTCAGTAGCCTCCGATAGCCACACAAACTGCAGAAGTTAAAAGGGTTTGTAGGAATAAATTTGTCTCAGTTGATAAAAATTGCTCAAAAAGTGTTTCAGAATAGAAAGGATACAAAATAACGATATAGACCTCCCCCCCCCCAAAAAAAAAGGTGATGCTGGCAGCCTGTAGGAAGGTGGGTCAGTTGAGACGCAGGGAGAAAGTCAGGCTTCCCTAGATACAGATAGAGAGAAGCAAAAATGTCCAAAACTGCTAGAGAAGGGGAAAAAATTTGTTGATAAAATCAGAGAAAATTTCCTATTGATGAGCTCATGAGTCTCCGCCTCTCAGCCCCTGGGGACTCATGTTAACTGCTGATGCAGGGGAAAGCCTTTTAGACTTCTGATAGGTGCTCATGCAGATTTGTCAGTACTTACCCAGCTGGCAGCCAACTTGCAAACTGGAAAAAACACACATTTTTAAAATCATTTTTAAGAAAAAGAAAATAAGACCTTACAAATGACTGCTGTGATTTTGTGGTTGCTGCCATTTTTTCTTCACATATACCCTTAAAAGGAAGGAAGCCTCCTGAGAGACAGAACCCTTAAGAACCCACATCCAGGGTGGGCCAAATAGCTCAGCAGACTAAAGGGCTTTCAAGCAGGCACAGGAGCTGGAGGTTCAACTTCAGGCCTGCCCTGCAGGCCCTGCCCCTGGGCACTCTGAGACAGCAATTGAGACTGGGTATGGTGGTACAGGCCTATAATCTCAGCTCTTGGGAGGTTGTGAACAGGTGGATCATTGTGAGTCTGATCTAGTAGTGAGACCCTGAACACCCTGTAGACCCTTCCCTAAAATATACAAAAAAAAAAAAAAAAAAGGAGCCCACATCCATAACTGAATTCTGACCTTTTTCTAAGTGACAAGACTGTCTGCCCACTGCCTCCACAATAGGTCAGCTGGTTTTGACATTATTTGGCTCACAGTCAAATAATGTCAAAAAGAAACTCCAAATCCACCCCACCCCCACCCACTTAGGCACCTTTTGGGGGTTTCGGGGTTTGATTTGGATTGGGTTTTTTGAGTACTTGGAATTGAATTCAGGACCTTGCCCTTGCCCAGCAGGCACTGTGCCACTGAGCTATATCCCTGGCCCCTCATAGGTATAATTTGGTCAACTCTTCATTTGCTGTGCCAGCAACTCCCATGTCAGATGTGTTTCTGAGGTCTTAGTTCACAAAACACACTGCTTTTTCTCCTCAGGTCCTTGGGATGGTGTGAAACGCAGGCCTGACAGAGATCGGATGAGTTGCAAAATCCCAGATTTGTCACCCACTCAGAAGTGCCCGGAGCACAGTGTCTGCTTCTGTCCTACTCACTGTAGGATCCCAAGTGAAAAACAGCGGGAAGGCAAGGGTTATGAAAGTGATAATTAAAAAAAGAAAAGATACAGATGAAGGAAAAGGGATGAGATTACAAAGTGATGCTGCTTCTGCCAGGCTTGCCACAGACCATTTCTTTCTGGATAGATATCCATGTCTAGCATTATGGTTTGTGTCTCGATGGCCCCCAAAGCCTCATGCAGTCATGGGGACAGGATTCTAGAGTTTGTGATTGACATTGATGCATGGTCTAATGCTGGGATTATGGGTGTGAGGGCTACACCCGTGCTGGGCCAGGCAATCTGCGTAGAATGTAGGGGAGGGAAAGAGGCTTGCTCTAGGCCACTCCCTTTTTCTCTCAATGGTTTTGTTATCTGCTGCTGCCATGAGCTGCTGTGCTCTGCCTTGTGCCACTCTGCCTTGAGCCAACCGAGTAGGAACTCAACTAAACCTTTCCTTCCTTAATTTTAGGCATCAGGTATTTTGTCTTAGTGACAAGGAAAAGTAACCAAGACATCTAGAAAGAAAGAGACACAGACACAGAAGCACAGACATTCAGAAGAAATGAGGTAGAAGCTAAGACTAAGGCAGAAGATTTGTCACCTGGGGCACAGCATCCCCATCATTAGCTGCATGGTAACCGTGAAAAGATGAAGCAGGCCAACTGCAAAACTGTTTAACTTGTTAGGATTTTAATCAATAAGAGCCAGTGTAACATTTGTGCTTCATGTTCCTCCTGTTTACAAAGAAGACAAAGTGAAGAAAAACTATTTCCTCAGCCAAAACACTTCCCTCAAGAGCCAAGCTCCTTCAAAGTCAGCAACAACATGGTAACGGCAAAACCACAGCACTTCGGCAGTGCTACATGTTTGCAGCCAGCCCCAAGATGGTTTCTTAATTTGCTCCTTCTTTCCAACTCGTTCCTATCTCAGCAACATTCCTCAATTAAACTGCCACCAAGTTGCTGCCTCCTGTTGAGGCTTTTGGCTGGTAAGAGTAGAAGGGCAGCTTCCAAAGCCAATGTCAAGTTCAATCTCAACACTCCCTTCCCCCTCTCCCGTTATGATTTGTATCTAGATGTCTCCCCAAATCCCCATTTACTTTGGAGATGGCTGGATCTAGTGTGTGTGGTCCTGGAGTGAAGGATGCGTGGTAACTGAGTTTGTTTAGCATAGCTCTGGCTATGGATCATGGAAGCAGCACCCTGGAGGTGGGAGGCACAAACCCACAAGCTTGCAGCCTAGATGGCACATAAAGGGAAAGACAGAAGGCCGGCTGCTTGTTGCTGCTTCTGCCAGCCTTGCCATGGCCTGGCTCTCCTCTGAGATGCCTCCCTGCTGTGTCACCTAGCCTTGGAGCCAGTCCACTATGGACTGAAACCTCTGTGAAGTGTAAACTGAAATAAAACTTGCCTTTTTTAATGGGTGGGTGTCTGGTGTTTTGTTTCAACAAGAAAAATAACCCCACGAATGGCAACCTCTCAGGCAATGCCAGTCTGGCCAAAATTAGAAATTCCTTGGGGCCCTGCAGCCTCTTCAGAATTCCACAGGTCAGGGATGTAAGAAAGGCAGCAGACAGACAGACAAACAGACAGACAGACAGACAGACAGACAGACAGATCTGGACTTGAGTATCTGCTCTGCCTCTTACTTCTTCGTTGCTTACCAGGCTTCACTAAAGTCTGGCTTTGCTATCTGTAAGGTAGGGAGTAAGACACCTGCCATATTGGATGAGACTGTTCAGATGTTTGCATAATGTCCATCACACGAGAGGGATTCAGCGAACTTCAACTGCAACTGCCGTCACTAAGCCACCCTTCTTTCCCCAGCTCCTCCGACCCCGAGCCACGCTGATAACTGACAATGCTGTGCTGACGTAATCTGACGAGGGTGCACTTCACCACCAAACAGAAAAGCCTGGCCTCCATCTCTGCAGGCAGCACCATGAGTGCTCAGTAAAGAGGCTGCACAGATGGGAGCATCCAGCAGGCAGGGTCCTCTCGCGCAGGTTTCTGTCAGTATGGGCTCTAGAGAGATCTGGGTAGCTTCTCTAGCCTTTGGGAGATTTCTGCCATACTTCTTGTGACTTGCTCTCTCCTTGATTTGTCTGTTCAAGCCCCTTTCTCTTTAAAATTAAATCACTTTGGGGGAGGAGCCCATGCTCCATTTAGGGTCTGTGGACTTGACAAAATTTTCAGCAGTCCAGTGGAGAAAGAATTAACATTTGCAAGGGCAACAAGTCTCAAGCCAGTGCTCTCCGTGCCATCCTCGTCCGCATGGGCAATAACACACTGTGTTGTCTTCAAGGTAGAGAGAATCCCACGAATCACTCAGCTGGCTCCAGGAAATGGCTAAATGGCAGGTCAAATTGCCCATAACTTTGACGAGGAGGATGGCTGGATGATTCCAGCACCTCTCTAGGGAGAAATGAAATCCAAAATTCAAGCATCAAGAAAAGGAATCATAAAAAAATAGCCTATGCAGAATTTACATCCTGCCATAAAATGGCAAGGACTTAGAATGCAAAGGCATCCTCGTGTCAGGCAAGCATATTAGTCAAGAAACGACCTCCCCCAGCTGGACCAAGCTGTTTGCCTTCAGATAATTCCTGTCAGGGCCAAACAATTCAGACATTAGCAATTATAGCATATCAATTTGTTTTTAAATTATAAGGCTGCCAGGAAGAGCTGACGCCTTGCCAGATATTTGCTACACAGCGGTGCATGGCAGCCTCTCTGAGGTGTGGTGAGGCCACCAATCTGCCCAGACTCAGAGGGCTGCCTGTGTATGCAGCCAAGGCCAAGTAGCACAGGAACGGGCAAGCTCGGAGCCAGCTCCCCCGCCCACACCAACAAATGGTGGCAGTGATCCACCAGTGACTTGCATGGCCCCTTCTAGGCACATACACAAGTCACGGAAGGTGTCCTCTCAGAGAGTCTCAATGCCTAGCTACGCAGTCTTCAAGGTCATCAGAAGATGTTTCTCTTCCCTCTGCTGTGTGTGTTGGAACCAAATGCAGAATGTACAATGAAACGGTATCATTTCATTGTAGGAGTTGAAGGAGTTGGCCTCCCAAACTGAAGAACCCCACTATCCTCCCTTTCGTGCTGAGAGTTCCTGTAAGGAAAAATGGATCAGAATTGTCTTATCCAGTGGACGGACAGCAGCTCTAACAGAACTGCACGTACCCATATCCTAATGGAGTTCAGCTCTCCTTTAAGGAGGGGCTCTCGAGAGCATCCTGCCAGTTAGGAGACAGATGAGGAGCCTACAGTTATTCCAGTTGCCCGTTCTGCCACATGATGGCAAAGAAAACAAAGCCTTCCCTTTGAGGCTCCTATCTATGCCCCTGGCTCCCCAGCCTCCTCCTCTTTGCAGCTCCTCACTCCCAACGGGCCTCCTCCCCTGTTTGGGGACCTCCTACAGCTTCCCTGCTCTGGATCCCTTCTGTGGACTCTTTCTTATGAATCTCAGCTGGAAGCCAGCGAAGACATCCCCCATGTGGGCTTCTACTCACTGTTGGAGGGGGTAAGACAGTTGCTTTGTCTCCTGGGAATAGAGATGTGGGTCCTTCAAGTAAATGTCCTTTTCTCCCCCTGATGCTAAGCTGATGTAGAGCGGATACATCAGCCACCTCCTCATTGTCTGAGGTAGGGGCAAATATACCTCACTACCACAAGAATGCGCTTTCGTTACCTTTACTTTTGGTGCTACAAACACAGCATCTCACGCATGCAAAGCACATGCTGTACCACCAAGCTGCAACCCAGCCCATCTCATCCTTCTCATGGTACAAATCCTCCCTCTTCTTGGGGGTCAGTTCATTTCCAAAAGTCCCAAATGCCTGGGTATGAGGCCCCCAAGGCAGTGAAACCACACTTCCAATTTTCACCAGGATTGAGAAGAGGATAGGATCATTTCAGTTCATGCTGCTGCACATGGAAACCAAGGGGTCCTGGGTCCCCACCTGTATGCACAAGCCCTGGGCCCCAGTCCACCTTTCTGGAATGCTCCTCTGCTAGCCATGGAAGTGACAGCATTTCCAAAGAGGGACCCAGAAAAGCAGCCTCACCAACAAGTGCTATATGTTAACTTCAGATATGGAAAGATCCTTCTCGTATACTCAGCTACCTATCAACCTGGGGGGATTTTTCTTATAACTTGATGCGAGACACCATGGATTTTACATTCTTCAATAATATGTGTTTATATTCATTCATCTATAGCAACCATAGGTACATTAGATTCAGGTGAATATTAACAAAGTATTTGTAAAAGGAGAGCAGGGTGGCCAGGTGTGGTGGTGCATGGCGGTGGTCCTAGCACTCGGGAACTTGGGGCACTGGGGTCACCCCAAGCTCAAAGCCAGCTGGGTCATGTAGGGAGTTCAGGGTCAGCCTCAGCTATGTGGTGAAACTCTGCCTCAGCAAACAAAACAAAGGTGCAGGGTGTTAGGTTTCTATAGTTATTACACAATATGTTGGTGATAATCAATATAATCTAATGTGGAGTGAGATGGTGACTTAACTTACAGAATAAATTAAAAGTTTAAAATAGAAAAAGAATCTTCTTAATTCTTCAGCATGAAGTTAGATGAACAAGTTAATCCTAATATTTTCAGTAATAATCTCCCGAGCACCTTGAAGGGCCTCAGGATGACCTTTAATATCAAGTCACATGGATTTCCAGACAAAAAGCCCCCACTGACCCCCTGACAGGCCTCCATGTACACCTGTGAACTGTAGGGTCTCTGTAGACATCAGTCTTTCCTCGCCAGTTTCCACACCTTGAAAAGCTGACACCTCCCAAGTCACCCTCTCAAGTGTCCCCCTGTGCTGGGGAGCCTTTCTCTCTTTACTGGAGCTTTGTCTTCCTCCACTATACATTTTCTAATGTCTAGAATCTTAGAAAAAACTGTTCTCACTTTCTACACACCCTTAAAGCCCTATTTTCTCCCTCTTGTACTTGGTTAAACTTCTAGAAATAGCACCCGACTCCTTTCTCACTGCTCACTCTGCTCAACCCACTGAAACCCGGTTTCCATGCCCACAACTCAGACATCTGCTGCTGAAGTCCCTAATGACCACCTCATGATGATAGCTAATGTCCCTTGTGGTGCCAGGTCCTCCTGATTTTCCTCTGAGGCTCTAGCTGCTTTTTATCGCAGAGTGGGCATGTAATTTTCATCCTACCCAGTGCACTTCTGAGAGTAGAGAGCAGAATAAATTATGAAATGGGCACAACAGGCATGGGGCAAAACAAATGGCTGGCAAGTTAAAGACATGCTCTCCCTTCTGCTTACCAGCCAGCCTCTCATGAGGCTGTCTCCTCAAATCCTCCTCTTCATGATGCACATTTCTTAGAGGGTCTTCCCATCATCAAGACATCAAGTATCATCTGCATGGTAATGGGCATCACACACAAATTCTCCCACGGCAGTGGCATGTCTTGGCTCCAGTGCCCCCAAAGCCTGGTACTCACACCCTGTGTGGTTCCCCTCATCACTGTATCAAGATCGGTCTGCGTGACCAACAGAATATGGCCAAAGTGAGAGTGTACGACTGACTCCTAAGACTACGTCAATAAAAGACATTGCCATTACTATCCTACTTTCTTGATTGCTCTCTCTGGGGGAAACCAGCTGCTATGTTGTGAACACAAACAACCTGATGGAAATCTTCCTAGGTGAAAATATATAGCCTCCCTCTTGCCAATAGCAGCAACTTGCTAGCCATGAGTCCACCACCTTGTGAGCAGGTCCGCCAGCTCTAGTCAGACTTTCAGCTGGCCCCCAAACTAAAACACTTCTCATTCACAGACACTGTAAAATAGTAAGCATTTATCGCTGTCACAAGTTACTAAGCTTTGGTAGGAAGAAACAACTCCATTCTTTCTCTTAAGCTTTCCATCCAGACACCTAAAAGTCTCAGCTCTGTACTTAAATATTTCAAACGTAGTCAAATTTAATACACTTTCCCCTCCCCAGATCACCCTCTCCCCAGATCAGCTCCTCCAATTACTTCCTATCTTGCTAAATGGAAGCAGAGTCTTCCCAGTTGCTGAAGTCAGAATACAAGCTCCTTTCTCTCCCTCTACATCACCACTTCCTGACAAATGGTTTTTCCCCTAAGTATCTGTCAAATCTAGGGACCTCTCTCCATCTACTTCAACTGAGGCATTTCCATTTCTCTCTTTAGTTCCTACATTAACCTTCCTTCTGTTTTTTTTTTATCTCTCTTAAGCAGGATTTTCTTTTTATAAGAAGATAAATAGACCATGTGGCCTCTCTTTGTGCTTAAAACCCTTCAATGGCAACACAAGGCCTTTAGAGAAAAATTCAGTCCCCATCTGTATGGTTTATGTCTAGTTGTGCCCCCAAAGTCTCATGCAATCATGGGCCGGGGACTTGTAGAGTTTGAGACTTGAGTCAGGATCCACTGGGATTATATGCTTTAGTACTGATGGGACTAAGGGTCTGAGTACTGCTGGGATTACTTGACTCTTGATCCACTGGGATTATATGTTTTAGTATTGATGGAGTTATTGGTCTGAGTATGGCTGGGATTATTGGTGTGGCCTAAGGCGGATAGGCTAAGGCAGAGAGCCTGAATGTAATATAAAGAGAGACAGAGAGACAGACGTGGCTGTTGCTCTCTGCACCCTGGTTGGTCGGTTGCCTCTGTCAAGATTGTTGCTGTTCCACCGCCATGAACTTGATGCTCTCTGCCCTGTTTCACTCAGCCTTGGAGCCAGCCAAATATGGACTAAAACCCCCAGTAACTGTGAGCTCAATAAACCTTTCCTTCCTTCATGTTGAGTGCTGGGTATTTGTCCCAGCAATGAGTAAAAAGTAACTAAGACACCATCGAAGCTCACAAGAAGGCCCCGCCTCCCCCTTGCCGCTCCCCGACTTGTACGCTGGCTGCACTTTGCTAGGGAGCTGCACACAGTCTCCTCCCCTCCCTGAAGCCAGTGTCCTTCTCCCCCAGAACTGCAGCAGGCACGAGACTGGCTCTGCTCACACTGCAGACATCAGCTCAGAGGCACTTCCTGTAGGAAGCGGGACCCGGCCAACTTTGGCCAGGCGAGGGGCTGCTGCAGGCTGTGCTCCCAGGAAGCACAGCGAGACACCGAGGTCCGTGTACAGTGGCTGGGCAGGCAGGACTTGAGCACCCTCACCTGCACGAGTTAAGGAAGCCGGCAGAGGAGGAGCAGGTAAGCTGTGCAGCAGCCCCCAAAGGCCTCCGCTGACCTCTGGAGAGTTCTGAGCCTGGAGTGATTCTTCATAATCATCTCAAGTAGGAGCCAGAAGGTCGAGCCTTACCCTCCTGCACCTAGCCGTCAGGATGCAGGATGATCCTGCATCACACGGGTGTGGCAGCCTGGAGGTCCTCTGTGTGCCCTGCCATGGCGGGTCTCCATCCCCCAACCTCTCTGCAGTGCTGGCGTCCACCAGAAGCTCTGACCTTTACTTCTACATGTTGGTTGCTCACTTGCTTGGCATTGCAACCACACTGGTCCAGTCCCAGAGCACGGCTTGCCGCAGGTGCTCAATAAGTCAGCTGCATGAACTTGACCACAATAGGGGATCAGCAAGGCCTTCTAGAGAAGCAAAACTGTTCGGAGCACCTCAGAAGCACCCACACACTCAGGTGCAGCAGCTCCCTCCTGAGTCAGGACGGCCTGGCCCGCCTAAGGTGGGCACTCTGTTCCCACCATCAAGGCGCCAAGAGTGGGCTCATGCCAGGCCCCTGGGCCAGTTTCCTGCTGCTGGAAATGCAGAGCCAGAAGTGCCAGTTCGCCGCAGCCAGATGCCCCCAAGATATACGTGTTCCTCTTAATTTTATTCTCACTTATTAAATTTTAAACAACTCTCAAAGACTGCTGCCTAACATGGAAATCAAACACAAGAAAATAATATGTTTGTCTTCTATTAATGTGGTTGAGTAACAGCCCTACTGCAGCAAAGCTGTGAATTGGAGGAAAGGGGGAGAAATAACCGCCTGGCTTTTCTCGGCAAATCCTGAACGAACTCCACAGTAGCCCCGCACAAAAGTCCCTGAAGCTCCGGGTCCCCATACATGTACTTACCCTAGAGCTGCTGCCAGGCAAGACGCAAGAATGAAGTGGAAATCCAGGGAGAAGTGCAGGCCAGGAAGGGGCCTGAGCTGGACCCTGCCCCTGCATATGAAGTATCCCAAAGAAGTCCCTTGCACACACAGCAACATCTTGCTTTTTCTTTGTTTCCCTGTTTTAGGAATCAAAGGAACTAAAGCAAATTGTGCAAATCAACAGCAAGTAAATAGGACTTTCCTTTGCAGGCTGCTATAATTTGTCACCCAGCTTAAGATACCTTAAGCCAAGATAGCATGAGTGAAGATGACTGTCCCAAACGAACAGGACTAGGAGTGTGGCCAGTTTAGAAAGCCTCCTGCTGCTGCTACCACTGCCCTGAGGATTCATTCTATTCTCCCTCCACCCCCTTTTGTGACCCTCCCCTCAAGGCAAGAGGCAAAACTGAAGTGGAAATCCAGGAAGAAGTGCAGGCCAGGAAGGGGCCTGGGCTCATCAGTGGGGATGAGGGTCGCACGTCGCGGGCCGCCATTTCCTGGTGGTCGTAAAGGCCATTTTCATTTGCAGTTTGGTGTGACAAATGACTTAGGCCATCTTTTCTGCTAACTCTCCCACAGCATGTAGCATTGAACGAGCAGTGTTTTGTGGGAAGGAAGGTTCTAGAAGAGAAGACAGATAGAGTCTAAATCCATGCTCCTTCCCCCCCACCCCCAAGGCTTGCCTCGCCAGGCCCTGACCTCTGTATCCAGGGAAAGGGCAGCATCTCATCCTCTGAGTTTCTATTTAATGATCACCCTGAGCCAAACAGATTTAGGTCTTCACAGGAATAAAGACCTCGTGTCGTAGCACATCACCTACTGGTGTCCCAAGTAGCCAGAGGTCATCCCAGGAGAGCGCGGGTACTGAGGCACTAAGCATGTTCTCTTATATGTGTTTGTATGAGTGTTCCAGTGTATGTAAGCATGATTCTGTGTGTGCATGCTAGTGCACGCTTGTATATATACTTGTATAAATGTTTGTGCTTGTATGCATGCCACTGTATGCAGGCCCTGTGTGTGTGCTGGTGGGTCTGTACTTGCTTGTGTTTGCAGAAATGGTGCCTGTGCTTTCCTGCTACCTTCTGGAAGCAGAATTGTCCCTCTCCTCAGTATTTGTAGAAACAGGGAAAAATAATCGAATCACCAAAAGGAACCTCCCTGTGCTCTTCAGCACAGCTTCAGAGGAACAATTCCTGCCCTTACCTCCTGCCACATGCTGAATAGATCATTGGACAGTGCCCTAAGGTTGAGAAGACAACCCCGATAGCTCCACAGGCAACGTCTGGGCACTGCAAGAGGCACAGTAAACATGCAAAAGGTGTCAGCGGATCTCGGAATTGGGAATGTCAACACCACACTCCAATCTGCAGGCAACTGCTTCCTCCCACGCCTTCTAGGCGACATCTCTGATGTTGGTCAGCCTAAATGCCTCCACCCCCTGTGACCCAGGAATGGAAGATGTGCCGGCCTTTGTTGACGTAGAAGACATGAAAGGATGCAGGAGAAGCACCAGCCCTACCTGCAGTGAAATCAAACTGAGGAGTCACCTGATTCACAGCAGGAGAAACCAAGCCAGCGTGGTGACAGGACTGGAGCAGTCAGTAGATGGGGCCTCATGAAGCTGTACCAACTCATTACTCCCAAGATGCAGGTCAAAGAGCAGTCCCTCTGCATCACAAAGTGCAATACTCCATGACAAAGAGCAAAGAAATATGAAACTGAACCCCAGGGACAGAAGTCACCATGAGTCCAAGTGCATAAGCCAGACTGGTGACACTAGTTAAGAAAACAACCACCATACCCTATCTCGTTGCTGAGTGCCTGAAGGATGTACCAAGCCCAACAAGGTCAAGGGCCAGGGGAGGCTGATGGTGTGCAAGTATTCAGGCCAGGTGTGCGTGAGCAAGTGGGAAGCTGTGGGCATGCAAAAGGAAGCGGGTGACCGGTGTGGCAGAGACACTTGATGAAGCACAGGGCCGCAGGCAGGAGAGAGCCCTCCACTGCTCAGAAACCACCGGGCATCTGAAGTCTGCTTCCACAGAGGAGTCCTGTGCTGTTCTAAACAAGGCAGTCACCCTGGATTAAGCACATATCCTCAGGCTAGGAAAGAAAGGCATTAGGAACAACGCTCCTGAGACCTACGTGCTAGAGTAATTGCTCAGAATGCCACACTGCAGCAGCGTCGCCTCTGCTCCTGGGAACATTTCACTTCCCTTCTGGATGCCCACGGCACCCACTCATGGAGCCCATGGGACTGAGAGGAAAAGAAGGAAAGACACTCGTTCAAGGTTTTGCCTCTAACCGCTTCCCTTTCTCTCCTGCTGAAACAGTCCGAACTGAGAAAGCCAGACTTCCTGCCCTTCC
>PVKN010031485.1:0-12483 GCA_004027915.1 Capromys pilorides | reverse complement strand
AGAATATCAGACCTAGAAGAAAAGTACTATGTGCAAGACTATGCACTCAGAGGTGTATTACAAATAAGAGATTACAGAAACTGAACCAATACACACTGAATTATGAGAAGACTAAGTTAAGCGTAACTGCAGTTAGACAAAAGTCAAAGGACAACATCAATAGATAAAATATCCCTTTGCAAAAATTATATCAGAAAATATTTATAATATGGGAGAGGGGATCAATATGTCTGAAACACAGGCATATGGAACCTCAAATGTCACCTAAAAGAGAAGATATCAAAAATATAGCATAGTCAAAATTCAAGAAGTTGGCCAGGCATGGTGGTGCTTTCCTGTTATTCCAGCACTTGGGAGGCTGAAGCAGGAGGATCCATGTGAGTTGGAGATCATCCTGGTCTACAAAAGTGAGCTTAAGGCCAGCCTTAAATGTATAGCAAGACCCTGTCTCGAAAAGACAAAAATAAAATAAAATAAAATTTAAAAAATAAAAAAAAAAATTCAAGAAGTCCAACACAAGGACAAAAGCTATTAAAGAAAAAAAAAATCAATCACTTATAAAGGTAATACTATTAAAAGCACAGCAGACTTAATACAAAACTTAAAGGCTCAGTGTGTAATGAAGTGTTTCAAAACCTGAAAGAAAATAACTTGACCCAAACTAATATATTCTGCAAAACTCTTTCAAAATTTATGGAGAAATAGGTATATTTCATTAAATAACCATTAAGAAACTTGTGACTACCAAGCCAACACTCTAAAACATTATCAAGGATAACCTAGAGATCAAAAGGCCAACAATACCATAATGTCTGATGAAATGAAAACCTGTAGCAGCATTAACAGTTAAAAAAAGGTAAACTAAAGAAATCAGCAATAGAAAAGTAATCCTATAACAAGAATAAATCAATACTTTTCGATAATAAATCTCAATGTAAGCTGAGCCTCAAATCTCCAGACAAAAGACAGAGATGCAACACTGGACAAAAAACACAACCTATTGTATGCTGCATGCAAGAGACACATATAATGCAAACATTTATACACTAAAGTTCAAAGGATAGAAAATAATATTCCATGGAACAGGATCCTGAAAGCAAGCAAGAGTAGCTGTGCTATTTTAAGACAAAATAGGTTTCAGGCCAAAACTAAGAAGAAAGAGAAACAAAGATTACTGCTATTACTTAAAGAAGCAATTACATAGGAAGTGATAATAACTATAAATATGTATGCACTAAATACTGGTCCACCAGGCATCATAAAACAGACACTACTGAACATAAAACCTCAAATAGAACAGTCTTAAGCTAGAAACCTAAATACTCCATTTTCACAAATAGAAAAATCAAATTGGCAAAGACTCATCAGCAAACAAATATCAGAGATGAAATAGAACTTGATATAAATGGATTTATTAGATATCGAAAGTGTTTTTACCATACTGCAATAGAATACATCTCAAATGCATACCAAACATTTTCCAAAATAGACCACGTTCTAGATCACATAGATAAATACAAAAGAATCAAAATTGCCTCCTGTATATTTTCAGAAAAAGGTGGACTGAAATTATAAATCAATAGCTGGACCAGTAAGACAGTGGTCTAAAGTGCCTGCTTTGGGCTGAGGAGATAGCTCAGTAGAATGAACACGGGCCTGGCAAGTGCAAGGGCCTGAGTTCAATCCCTGGTTCTGCAAAAATAAATAAATAAATACATACATGATAGATAGATAGATAGATAGATAGATAGATAGATAGATAGATAGATCGATAGACAGATAGATAGACAGACAGATAGCTAGATAGGTAGATAGATAAATAGATAGATAAAATAAAAATAAAGTGCCTGCTTAGGCAAGTTTAGGGACTGCAATTTGATCCCTGGCACCACAGGCCATACCAGCCCTGCTCCCAGGATGGGCTGACCTAGAAAAAAAAAATCAATAGCAAAGAAAATTACAGAAATTTTGCACATATCTCAAGATTAAATAATATATTCTGGAATAATAAATGAGTAACAGCATAAATCAAGGAAGAAATTAAACAGTTTTGAGAATCAAACCACAATGTCACTGAAATATGCCTGAACATGTAGAACACAATGAAAACATTCCCAAGAAATCATTTACTGCTATAAATAACTACATTAAATAAATAATAAGGCCAAAGAAATAACTTACCAATGTACTTCAAGATCCTAGAAAAAGAAGAATAAAAAAATGCAAAGCTAGTATAAGGAATGAAGTTATAAAGATCACACGTAAAATTAATGAAAATGCAACTGAAAATGAAACAAAACAATGAATGAAGCCATGAGCTGGTTCTTGCAAAGAATAAACAAAATTGTAAAACCTATAGCATAATTTGCCACATGAAGAAAATGTGCAATTAGAAATTGAAAAAGTGATACCACAATGGACACTACCAAAATCAGATTACTAGAAATTGCATGGAAAACCTGTATGCCTACAAATTGAAGAATTTGGAAGAAATGGACAGATTCATAAACACAGATGAATTACCAAACTAAACTAAGAATATATAAAAACCCTAAACATTCCAATAACAAAATGTAAAATAGACACATTAATAATGAAAAAACATATCAAAGAAAAACCCAGGACACAGTATATTCACCATGGATTCTATAAGAATTTCAAAGAAGAGATAACAAATGACCTTATTCCACACATTTTTAAATAAAACTGAAGAGGAAATGACCTTTCAAATTCATTCCTTAAAGCTAATATTGCCACAGTTCTAAAAATAAGACAAGGACCAACAATAAAAGAGAAAACTACAGTCCAGTGTTTTTAATGAATTTAGTCACAAAAATTCTCAGCAAAATTTTGGCAATTAGCCTGCAATAAATCATCACAAAGATCATACTTTAGGATCAAGCAGGTTTCATTCCATGGATGGCCCAACACATGTAAATCAGTAAGTAGAATACATCACATAAACCAAAGAGACCTAAAAAAATTCTACAATCATCTTAATCAATTATAAAAAAAGGCTTTGGCAAAAACATCATCCACTCATGATAAAAATCATGAAGAAAAATGGGTATAGTGTGACCTTACTCAAACTGGCAAGCAAAAATCCAACTGTCAACATGATAATCAATTGAGCAAAGTTAAAAAAGTTCTATTAACTTTGCCTCAGGAACAAGGCAAGGATGTCCTCTACTATCATTTCTGTTGAATATACTATGTTAACCAAAGCAGTCCATTGAAGAAGGATATATAAAAGAGATACATGCAAAAAATGAAGAAGTCTGACTAGTATTATTTCCAAATCACTTCATCTTTTACATGGAAAAAATTTCATCAAAAACTCCTGAAATTTAGTGAACAAATTTGGCAAGGTTACAGTATAAACAATTGACACACAAAAGTTAAGATATCTTCTTTAAATCAATAATGATCTCAGTGATAAAGAAATCAGGAAAAGAATACCATTTACAATATCCTCAAGAAGAAATACATATTTAGGAATTAACTAAAAAAGTTAATACATGGTATAAAACTTATCCTCTGCAAAAAGTAGATACAAGAGGTCATCAGAAACTGAGAAGATATCAACTGTTGCTGGTGAAGGAAAATGAACATAGTCATAATTACCATGTTGCCAAAGTCAATGTGGAGATTTAATGCAAACTGAACTCAAATACTAACTTCATACTTCACAAATCTAAAAAAGAAAAAAAGTCCTAAATTTTATATAGACCCAGAAAAGACTCCTAATAGCAATGCAATCTTAGGCAACAAGAGTAAAGCAAACTTCCTCATGATCCCATATATCAATTATATTACAAAACAACAGTAATAAAAAAAAAGCCTATTGCTAGCACAAAAGCAAACATGAATATTAATGGAACAGAATAGAAATGCAGAGAAAACTCCAGGCATAGTCAGCCATCTGATCTTTGACAAAGCGGCCAAATACATACACTGGAAGAAAAAGGCCATGACTTCTTTAAAAAACGGTGACAGAGTACTGGTTACACACATACAGAAGGTTGAATCTAGATTTAGAGCTGTCATCATATATCAAAATAAAATAAAAATGTGCTGCCTCTTAAAATGGTTCTAGCTCATCTGGAGGAAGATAAAATTAGCAAAGTTCTTACAGACATAAGCCTAGACAAAGGCTTTTTAAATTGAGTTTTCTTTGCCGCATGAAATAACATCAAGAATCAACAAGTTACATAAAACTTAAAAAGTATCTGTACAAGAAATAAGAAACAACTAAATGCAATGACAACAAGGGAAAAAGATTTTTTCAACTACTCTGCAGAGAACTAGAATACCTAAAATGTATAAAGAATTCAAAAGAATTACTCCTCCTATCAAAAAGCCATTGAAACAAAGACCATTTGCCTGAAGTACAAATTGCCAATGAATATACAAAAATATTCTGGCCATTAGAATTGTCATATCGCTCCCAAAAGACATCTATAAACATGAAATCAAATCATAAATTTTGTGACAGTGAGAACAAAAATAACCCTTTTAAATTGTTGCTGGGAATTTCTACTTATACAATCACTATGAAAGTCAATATGAAGATTCTCTAAAAGAAAACTACAGTTAGGAGCCCCATTTGATCCAGCTATTTCCCTTCTGAGCATCTTCCTGAAAGAATTAAAGGTATTGTATCACAGAGATACATGTATGCTCTTGCAGGACAAATCCTATTTAAATCTGTAGAGAGGTCTATAGTCGAGTAACAAACAGCTGTACAAAGAAAGAGTAGCATTTATCTATGATAGAGCCCTGCCATAACGAAGGATCAATTTGAGTCCTTTAGAGGAAACTGGGACCAGTTAAGGGAAACAAACCAACCAGGCACAAAAACTCAACTATTGCATGGTTTCTCTTATGTGAAAAACACAAAGAATAAATAATTTAAAGAACCAAGTAAAAGATAGATAATAAAAATCAAGGAGACAGATCTTATGCAAACCAGAAATGATCTGGAGGTGGAAATAGAAGTAGATAGGAAGGGGAGGGCTGGAGAAGTAAAAATAATTAAGATGTTTTATTTACATGTACTAATTCTCCAAGATAAATGTCATTTGCTATGTACTGTAACCATAGATATCTAGATGATAGATTGATAAATTATAGGTAGATTGATAAACAGATATGATTTTAAAAAGTGAAAGTCTGAAACAGATTAAAAATAATATTTCTGATGAGTGCATATTCTTCTTCAATCCATAAGTGAAAACTTAATAAGATTTGTCCCTCTCCTATTCCTCTCTCAGATAGGAACCTTCTTTCCCCCAATAAATCTATTCTACCCCCCAAAAAAGATTTGTGCTCTTCATTCCATGTGGAAGAGAAACATATGCATGTCTGTCAGAATATGACTCTCTGAGCTCATGCGTTGAGGGTAGTTTCACAAAGTCTGGGTTATCACTGTCTTTGTTTTGAGTCTCAAAGACAATTCTATAAAACCTAACACACTTGATACTGCAATGGAAGAAAATTCATGCCATTATATTCTACATGTCAGCTCCAAAGAAAAGAATAATATGGTTCTCCCCACTATTGTGGTTATCTGTGGGCATAGATCAAAAAGTAGCAGGTGTAAAATACCTATCTACCTCAACATTGTGACTTAGTGGACAGAAACAAAAACTGAGTCCATGTTCTTGTAATTAAACTTGAAGTATTTTAATGTAATAGCGACATCTAATCCTGTCTTGGAGGTTGAGGAAGCTTTATTCAAAGAAGCCAATTCAAGGTTGGGGCCAGGATTATGAATAGATTTCTTATTACTTGAAGTGTCAACTAATGCACAGTGTTAGTGAGGATCTAAGAAGGCACAGATTTTGGGAAACACGAGGTGACAATGTCCATATGGTAGGCCATTGTTATCACACAGAATGGTTGTCTTAGTTACTTTTCTTTCATTGCTGGAACAAATATCTAACACACAAGCTTAGGGAAGAAAAGGTTTATTTATCTCACAGTTACTGGAGGTTTTATAATTTAAAGCAGCCTGAATTACATAGCAAGACTTTGAGACTACGCTACTGTGTCCAGGATGATTTGCTCCATATCTCTGAGAGACCACCGCCTCGGAGAGGGGGACACACTGACAGCGCATGCTGTCAGTTTAACGATTTGTGCCTTACTTGACCATGCCTCTCTCCAAACCCCTCTCCTGGTACCATATTCTGTTTCCATCAGGATTTTACTAGAGGAACAGATATAATATAAGCAACAGATATAATACAAGATGTGCCAGTCCCAGAGTCAGATGAGGAATTGTGCCCTGAGTGTCTGCACACTACCAACTGAAGAATTCAGTCCCAAGGTTTTTACACTCACTGCAGTGCTCCATCTATCTTTTTTTTTTTTTTTTTTTTTTTTTTTTTGGTACCAGGGATTTAACTCAGGACCCTGCGCTTGCCAAGCAGCGCTTATTCTACTGAGCTATCTCCCCAGCCCCTGCAGTGTTCCATCTCTTAACGGTCTCTACCAGTTTGTACCAGTGTCTAACAGTCTCTAATGGTCAGCTGTTGTGTCTGCAATGGAAGACAGAAGAATCCACTATGGAAAGCTGAAGGATTCAATTTGGAGACTGAAGAGTCTGTGCTGGAAGCCAGGAGATAAAGTCCAAGCTGACTGTGAAGACTGAAGTCCGTCCGATGAAGTGGAATGCTGAATTCTTCCTCAATTCCTTTTTGCGCTGAATTATCCTGGGGCAGGACCCTCACAGTTTGGAATAGCAAGGCAATGCAGCCTACTTGATACAATGCATTGACCACCAGGCATCTAGCCAAGTTGACACAATATATCAACCACTATAATCCACCCCTTGTCAACTTGGCAATTAAATATATTTCTTTAAATCAGTCTCCAGACACAGAAATACGTATATAATTGTGCCTAACATTGTTATAACTATACTATCCTGTGTACAAAGGAAACACATTAATACTTTCAACATTGACATAGGTTAATCCTTAAGAAATGGTACTAAGTCTATCTATATTATAACACAACTATATACAGGGTAAAATAATACAACTTTAATCCCATTTTCTATAGTTGATTACAGTTGATTAGGACTATCTTCTTCTACTACCCATTCTGTATTCCCTTGGCCCTCAGCACATACTTCAGCAGGTCTTGATTCTTTTCCTGTTGGAGTGACCCATACATTCATTCCTGAAGGCTCTGGATCATTTGTCATTGTCATTGTGCCTGTATTAGGTTGTTGTAGCTTCCTATTCACTTTAATAACAGGGCATGGCAATACTAAGAGGTGCCCAAAGGGATCTCCTGCACTCCATGTATATTCTTCCTTTCCTCCATTGTGGAGTAGTAATTCGATTTCCCCTGGATAGTCTGGGTCAATCACCCCTGACAACACTATGATCCCTTTTTTAGCTTGTTTCTTCAGAGGCATGAGGAATTCAAAGTGACCAGGGGGAAATCTTAGCTTCCAGTTCAATGGTATCATTGTGTGCTTCCTGGTACAAGCCTTCCCACTTCTGGGACTAAGACTACTAGTCCAACAGAACATAAGGTTGTGGGGTCAGGAAGCAAGAATTTCACTAATGGATCACTAGGGGTAATGGTGAGTGGTGCCATTCCTACTCCTACCCCTTGATTCCTGGACCCACAAATCCTGGCTATGGGAGACAGGGTACCATAGAGAGGGTAATGACTCAAAACATATACAACCTGTTGAAGTACCTTACCCCAGCCCTGAAAACTATTGCCACCTCCTGCTCACTAGGTCCAATCAGAATAACATCATCAATGTACTGTACCTATGTGATACCTTGAGAAAGAGAAAAGTGATCAAGATCCATATGAACTAAGTTGTGACACGGCCACAGAATTAATATATCCTTGTGGTAAGACAGTGAAGGTATATTGCTGGCCTTGCCAAGTGAAAGCAAATTGCTTCTGATGGTCCTTATGGATAGATATAGAGAAGAAGGCATTTGCCAAATCAACAGC
The DNA here is from genome assembly GCA_004027915.1 of Capromys pilorides. NCBI lineage: Eukaryota > Metazoa > Chordata > Mammalia > Rodentia > Capromyidae > Capromys > Capromys pilorides. The sequence continues at coordinate 4,494 of PVKN010031485.1, read as the reverse complement.
TGCATACCAACTACCAGAAGATTTGCTAATCTGCTCAAGCAACGAAAGCATATCTGATACTGCAGCTTTAATTGGAGTCACCACCTGTTTGAGTTTATGGTAATCTACTGTCATTCTCCAAGATCCATCTGTCTTTTGCACAGGGCAAATGGGAGAATTTAATGGAGACGTGGTAGGGACCACCATTCCTGCATCCTTCAGGTCTGTGATGGTGGCACTAATCTCTTCTAACCCTTCAGGAATGTGATACTGCTTTTGATTCACTATTTTACCGGGCAAGGGCAACTCTAATGGTTCCACTTAGCCTTTCCAACCATAATAGCCCTAACATGGCAAGTTAGGGAATCAATGTGAGGATTCTGCCTCACACAGATATATACTAAGTGTATCTATTCCAATTATCCATTCTGAAACAGGGGAAATGAGTACAGGATGGATTTAAGCACCTATTGGATCAACTGTGAGTCAGACCTTTGCTAAAACTTCATTGATCACCTGACCTCCATAGGCACCCTACTCTTACTGGAGAGCCACTGTGGTGTTTTGAATCCCCAGAATCAGTGTTAGTTCAGAACCAGTGTCAAGTAGCCCCCAAAATGTCTGATCATTCTCCTTTCCTCAGTGTACAGTCACTTAGGCAAAAGGCCTTAGGTTCCTCTGGGGAAGGATAGCAGAAAGATTGACTATACTAATTCTGGGGACATTAGAATTCTTCCCCAAGGATACCTAGCCTCCCCATCATTCAAGGGGTTATGGGTCTGTAAACTGGTTCAAGTCTTGCAACTGGTTGAGGAGCTGGGATTGCCTGTTACCATGGTTTGAAGTAGGTCTCTGTTCTTTTGCCCCTAAATTCTTTTGTTTATATAAATCTAACAAATATTTTGTAGGTTTCCTATCTATTTCACTTTTGGGAACACTGTGGCTAATTAGCCAATGTCATAGGTCTGTGTGTGTGTCAGATTATTCCAGTCATTGTTCTGCTTATCCTGTCTTGTGACTAAATACTACCAGGTGACCTCTGCCATTCTGGGATCCAATCAAGCCCATGGCCCTTAAATTTCCTAATTGAGTAAGTGCTGTCCCCACTGTAAGGTCTGACATACAGAGAAGAGCAATGATAGGATTCTTCAGGGATACTGGTGCTCCCTCACAAAATCTGCTTTTCAAGGTGTTAGTGAAGGGTATGTTTTCAGGATCTTTCCAAATGTGGAGGATTAGCTTTAACACAGCAGATCCACTCCAGCATTCCAATTTCCCTAAGCTTCTGGATCCCTTCATCTACAGTAAGCCATGGAATATCAGGAATCTCTAACTCATTCACTGTTGGCCTTTTGAATCACACTTCTGCCAACCAGCCAAATAGACACCTTTCTTTACTCCATGAGCCACAACATTAAATTCAGAGTCCCAACTTAGTGGGTCCATATCAACAAATTCAGCCTGATTAAGGTGTATGTTTTTTCCACCATGATCCGACACTTGTAAAATCCATTACCATGCCTTCTCCTTAGGCTTCTGCTTATAAGAGTTAGAAAACTCAAGGAGTTCTTTGGAAGAATAGCAAATCTCCTCATGTATCACCTTGTGTACTTCACCCTAAGGTGACTTCTGTGATTGAAGCCTAGTTATGGGCCTAGAGGCAAGAATGGGTGGTGAGGGCAGGTCCAGAGGAGTTCCACCAGTATTCTGTTCATTCCATGCAGTATTGGTTACTCTAGATATATTAGGAGACACTAACATGGCAGAGGGTAAAGGCAGCGATTCTTTTGCCACAGTGGATGGGGAAATCTTCCTCAGGCAAAATAATCTCATTAGCATCTAAAAACTCAGTATCCTCAGCCTCCTTAGGATCCTCCCACACATCTCCATTCCAATTAATAGGATTCCATTCTTTTCCAATCAGTGCCCTCGCCTTCACCTCAGATACCCTTCCAGACTGAGCATTTAATTTACTTTGCAGTTCAGTCAGTCTAATTATGAGGGACTGCATTTGGGTCTCTGCAACCTCAGCCTTGTGGTTAAAAGAGAGGAGATTGTCTGTCAGGACACATTTAGAAACGTTTAAATTTTTTATCTGAGTCTGGAGGTGGGAAATGGTATCTTCGAGCATCTTATTTTCATTCAAAAGTTTGTCCAATGAGGCTAAGACCAACTAGCCAGTATCATTATATTCCTTACTCTGCCAAAGAGATTCAAAATTTTTCTGCATGGAATCTTTAAATTCCTGACATCTCACAAGTGGTGAATTAGGGTAATCACATGAATCTATATGGCATGTTACTTTAGAAACCTCATGACAAGGAGTATCAGTATGCTCCTTAATACCAGAAGAGACCATGGTGTCTTTAGGTTTCATCAAATCTCAAAGCCAATTCCAGGAACACTTAAGGCAATTTAAAAATGTCATCACTATATTCTGTTTCTCTAGCCCCACTCCCAGTACCATATTCTGTTTTAGTTACTTTTCTTTCATTGCTGAGACAAATACCAGACATGCAAGCTTAGGGGAGGAAAGGTTTATTTAGGTCACAGTTACTCGAGGTTTCATAATTTAAAGTTGCCTGAGTTACATAGCAAGACCTTGAGACTATGCCACCATGTCTAGGGTGATTCAATCCATCCCTCCAAGAGACCACCACCTAGTAGGGGGTAGAGTCTCTGACATCACATGCTGTCAGTTTAAAGGTTCAAGCCTCTCTTGACCATGCCCATCAACCCCCACCTTGGTCCTATGGCCCTGCCACTCAAGCCAGCCTCTTGAAAGCCCCATGATTTACATGATTTACATTTACTAGATACAAACCATAACAATGATGATAACAAATGAGAGAGGATAGAAAGAATGAGGTGTGTTCATGCTAGTGGTAGACAAGAGGAGAGCATATATAGCATGATCTAGCAAACCACTTTTTATGTCTGATGAAAAGGGAGAAGAGGGAGATGCTACCTTGTAATGTTTCTGGCTGATTGATTTTATAATACCAAATAATTATAGAAACAGTGTGGTTTAATAGACACATTGGCAGTAAGTGGTTGAGAGAGATGAACTTAATTGATTATTTGAAAATTGCAGAAATTTCTAGTATCAACCCATCACTGCAAGAATATGCTGCTGGAAAGAATAACCTGAGGTGTCACAATGGTGCTAGAGATTATGTTCACATTTAAAACTTTATGTATGGCAATGGGTGCTAATAAGCTTCTGTTGCTCAGACAATTGCTTTATCTCTTTTTTACACACAGCCTCATTGTTCCACTCTTTGAAGAATTAAGACTGTGAAAACTTAATTTTTACAGAAATAGACAGATGCCCAGAGTCGAGAATTCTGGTACAATAATTTCACCCTAGTCTTTCATTTACTAGGTGTTCAGAATGAAGGAAAAGCATGTAATTCTCTCTGCTGTGTCAAATGCCCTCTTCACGCATTAGATACAACAACTTATCTGAATGACAGATCAATAACCAAGAAAATATTGTTATTAGAGAAATTTTAGCACTTGCCTTAGAAATGATTCTAAGTTAGAGTAGTCCTTGAGAGTCTTAAACAGCTATTGCTCCAGCCACTTTATTGTAACCCAGTCTGATAATTTCAGCAAATGAGTCTTAAATGCAAATGGGCTAACAATGCTTTTAGCCTGTAATTTATTTCTAAGACACTCATTACTGTCTACCCTGGAGCTGTTAAAATTGTTTAAACTAGAAAAATAGTCATGCTGTGGGAAATAAAATCTAAATAATCAGAGATAGCCCTCAAAATACCCTCACGTACAGACTGGATTCTAAAAGCAAAGATAATTGGTGAAATCAGATTTTGTTTTAAGTCTGTATAAGTGTTGAGCTGCTTGGTAGTGCTTAGAATAAATATTGGAACATTTTAGGCAAAAGCAGTCTCATTGGGCAAAAATTTTACTCTCACCTATTTTGGGCTCAATTTTGCACAGAAATTTAAAAATCAGTTGTTCTTGGCCTACTACATCTGCGGCAATGATTTACTGAGAACTGGCTCTGTTGAAGGCATTTATTAGAAGCTATGAGTGTATGATGGGTCAGACAAAAAGAAAGAAGAAAAGTAAGAGATAGCTCCCTGGTAAACACAATGCAGACTATTAGCCCTCAGGTGCTAAAAGTAAAGAATCAGAAATGTCCTTAAATCAGAACTTTTAGATCAGTTGACTATTAAATGAGAAAATAAGGAAAATATAGAGATATTTTGCCTAAAGTTTAATACATTTAATTGAAAGAACTGGACTCAGGGCTAAGGTAAAGATTCTTCCTGATTTCTTGAAGTGAAAATAAATATTTCATGAAAATACAGTTCTACAAATGGTAAGATGAAAAACTGGTGAGGATTAAGATTTCTTTTTACTAGACAGTAAAATCCAAATACAGTATCTGAGATCTATTCCTTTGAGACTCTGAGAGGAAGCTATTCAGTACCTGTACATAGTCAGTGTTTAAGAAAGTCTTCATGTAAAAGATAACTTTTTCAAAGT